>JAVTVY010050513.1:0-252271 GCA_036873755.1 Hanleya hanleyi
ACATGAGCATACAAGGGGTCATACAAATCTTGCCATACACATGAGCATACAAAGGGTCATACAACTCTTGTCATACACATGAGCATAGACAGGGTCAAACAACTCTTGTCATACACATGAGCATTCAAAGGGTCATACAACTCTTGTCATACACATGAGCATACAAAGGGTCATACAACTCTTGTCATACACATGAGCATACAAGGGGTCATACAACTCTTGTTATACACATGAGCATACAAAGGGTCATACAACTTCTCATACACATGAGCATACAAAGGGTCATACAACTCTTGCCATACACATGAGCATACAAAGGGTCATACAACTCTTGTCATACACATGAGCATTCAAAGGGTCATACAACTCTTGTCATACACATGAGCATTCAAAGGGTCATACAAATCTTGTCATACACAGGAGCATACAAGGGGTCATACAACTCTTGTTATACACATGAGCATACAAAGGGTCATACAACTTCTCATACACATGAGCATACAAAGGGTCATACAACTCTTGCCATACACATGAGCATACAAAGGGTCATACAACTCTTGCCATACACATGAGCATACAAAAGGTCATACAACTCTTGCCATACACATGAGCATACAAAGGGTCATACAACTCTTGCCATACACATGAGCATACAAAGGGTCATACAATTCTTGCCATACACATGAGCATACAAGGGGTCATACAAATCTTGCCATACACATGAGCATACAAGGGGTCATACAAATCTTGCCATACACATGAGCATACAAAGGGTCATACAACTCTTGCTATACACATGAGCATACAAAGGGTCACAACTTTTTTTATATACACGAGTCGTACAAATCAGGTCATACACATGAGCATACAAGGGGTCATACACATGGGCATACAAGGGGTTATACAACTCTTGTCATAGACATGAGTATAGACAGGGTCGAACAACTCTTGTCATACACAGGGTCATACAACTCTTGTCATACACATGAGCATACACAGGGCCATACAACTCTTGTCATACACATGAGCATACAAAGGGTCATACAACTCTTGTCATACACATGAGCATAGACAGGGTCAAACAACTCTTGTCATACACATGAGCATACAAAGGGTCAAACAACTCTTTTACAGAGCAGCATACCTGTGCTAGTCATTGAGCATATAATACACACTACATACCAGCATACTCGTGTCATACAGGTGAAATTACTACTCTCATTCATTATCGTCGCTATATAGCTGAAATATTGCTGAACGCAAAACCTTAATTCTCTCTCTCTACTCACATTATATGAAGAATAATTCACTTATGCCTTGTGGGTGAGCATTCTACCCCCTTCACACCTATGAGCAAACTATACTCACTCTAAATGAGCCTGATATTTATGCTAGAGAGCACCATGCAAATGAGCATACTATATATTGGCATACCACTCTCACCATATTAGCATACTACTCACACCATATTAGCATACCATCCAAACCATATTAGCATACCATCCACACCATATCAGCATACCATCCACACCATATTAACATACCATCCACACCATATTAGCATACCACTTACACCATATTAGCATACCACTCGCGTCACGCAGATAAGCTGGTCAGTTCTACTCAACCCTACAAGTATGCATAAGCATACCATTAGTGATAAATTAATAAGCATATTACTGAGATCTTACAGATAAGCATACTGCTCATGATCACTCTGGGGTGAAGCATATACAGCTGTTTCACTAGTGTAATAGACTCTTTCGCCATTTCATTTTTTTGCAACTGCGCAGCGTGTGCGCAGCTTTTCGTGAACTTCCTGTTTGTACCAAGTCGGAAGTTTTTAACGTTAGAGAGATAGGCCGAGTGTTGGAAAACAGTTGATATTTTGTGCAACTGTACGTAAAATCATTAAAAAATCTCATGGACTACCGCCAGATAGGCGAAAGAACGGCTCCGGATATTTATTCACCCTGAACACAATTTAGTTCCACAGAAAAAGTACTTTTCCCGAGATATGACCCACTTTCAACCTGGCCAGGATGCGGCCGTTGGTACAAGTGACCTTTCGTGACCTCGCCTTGTGCGCATGCCCAGTTACCCTAGATTTGTAATGGCGATCTCGGCTATTAAGCCAGTCTTCTGAATGTTCTATGTTCAAACACACTTGAATATGACATGTTTTTCATGTTTGTAGAAAATATTGTTGGAACACAACTGGTATCCTATCAAACCACAAAAAAATAATTTTTGGAAGTAAATTAGTGTTGTTGTTGTTTTGTTAATCTCTGTGTTATATTCTTTTAAATGCATCCTGCCATCCCAGAAATGGTTCAGGCCACCCAGAAATGGTTCAGGCCACCCAGAAATGGTTCAGGCCAACCCAGAAATGGTTCAGGCCAACCCAGAAATGGTTCAGGCCATCCCAAACAAATATGTAAGTCAACATCAGGTTTTACTCAATAAAACCTGCAAAAAAAAAACTAGTGCAATGAATGCGGGGATGATATACATGTACAATAAAACTGGGAAGAATGAGGACTAGTTTGTAATATCTATAGATGCTGGATTTCTTCTAAATATGATGGCTGTTGGCATCAAGTGAATCATTTCATAAAAATGCTACGCGATTAGTGGAGGGGAAAACTGAAGCCCAAGGAGCAACTTTTCACCAAAGAAGAAATGGGAAATTGTCATCTACTGATAAAATGTGCACATTGTTAGGTATGGAAGTCAAAATGATTATAAATTTACTAGAATTGTGATGAACAAAATAATTTCTTATCCTAGAAAAGCAGGACTCATTTACATGCAGCTAATTGGTAGTCTGGATAAAAGAAACAAATTTGGTAGATCCAGTGTTAAAATGGGCTATGCCAACAAAAGTTTCAGTTTTAAGATACACAAATTCTAGTTTGGATCTTACCCTGTTTGAACTGAGCTTATTTTTCAAAATTGGAAAACAGAGATTGGCACATTTCATGTTGTAGATCACTAATAATATGTTATATCATGCATAGAATCCATTCAAGAAGTGTATATTTGTAGCATTATGGATGGTAAAAGATGAATTGATTTATTAAAAATATCAATCAAGTCTCAAGATTCAATTTAGAGAATGGAAAATCAGTGAATGATGGCCTATCCTATCGCTTGTGACTTGATTTTGACGCTGCTTTTAGTAAATTATGATGTCTTGTAGGCTCAGTATCCGAAACCCATATGCGCAACATGTGCATGCGGTCACGTGTTCAGTGATGTCGCCGAATGCACTAAGTCAAATCATGCCCATGTCACTGAAATGAAAGATGTCGCCGTCGTGGAAGCATAACATTATCTCACGACGTGAAACGTGCTTATAGTTTGTCGTCGGGTCGAATTCATCTTTCTGACATTCAAAACACTGAATTGTTGTGTTGTGTAACAGTTGTGGAGTTCAGATGAACTGACTAGAGAAGGAGTACAGGAGCGGACAAGCAGTAATATTTGAGGTATCTCTTAACATTTACTGTGACCTGCTTGAAAAGCTCCCATGGAACTTCCTGACTGACTGTGAAAAACAGAATTGAGACTATTTTCAAGTCTTTTAGAGCTGAACCCAATTCTACTCGTGAAAACAATCATGTGTGATTTACATGCTAAGAATGGATAACAAAAGAAATAACTTTAGTGGTGGGATATATTTGAACTTTTTTTTCTTCTTTTTTTTAATTTATAGTTTTAATGTAGGCCTATTCTTCACATCTTCATGTGCATGTACACAATGTATGCCTCACAGTATCCATGTCCTTACCACTGTATTGTGAAAATCTTGCATCACAGAAGCCTCATGAAAAGCGCCAATAACGTGTAGATGTTTGCACGTTGTGACTTGTGTTGTGAAAAATGAGCTTTAAGTCTCATTGTTGAACCCAGATGGACTAATCTTCTCTTTCGTTTCGTGACACTTACATGAAAGACGGACTGTATCCTGTCAGGATTAAGTATGCCACATTTACAGGTTATATTACTATCATACAAGTAGCAAATACCATGGTTTTGTTTTCACGATTGACTCGAGCAGATATAGTTTAATTACCATGATCAAGAACTTGATAAATCATGTTGGGAAGGTTAATTAAATGTAGGTTATACATGTATGACTCCTAATGTATCCTAGATTATCCTTTTGTCGTAAACTGTAGTACTGCATGTCGCAGAATCATGAGAATATAGTCTCTTACTGACGGGTACATGTGAAACTGAAATTGATTCACTTGCAATGTGCTAGGTTAAGGGGCAAATACGCAGGTAATTAATGAGTTTAATTAATGAGCAAACGACCTCCAGTTTCTCACACACTCAGTCTCACACCTCGTTAGCATATATGTACATGTACCAATATTGTAACAATATTCAGACCATTCAGAATAAAACATTACAATTATTTTTCAGACCAAAATGCACATATCCTATGCATCAGTAAACTATAGCATTATACAAGTTGGTATATACACAGGCTAAATCTGGATTTAAATAAAGCATTTTAACACAATTTTCTATGGAGAATTGTGGGCAACACAGTTTTCTACATCTATTTTCCTTGTAAAAACTCTCTATGTGGCTCCCAATTGTGTGCACATTTTGTGCCCATTGGTCCAACTTCGACCTATAAGCTTAATTTGTTATATATACATGTGTGGGGGCTGCAGTAAAAAACATTTGAACTTGAAAGTAACATTTTTTTTCCAGTAGAACCTGGAAAAAGTTACTCATCACTAGTTTCCTCGGAAACCTAAAATGATAGGCTATGATGTATAATAGCCCGTCATTCATATACATGAATGTGATAATACAATCACGACAGGTATGAAATATATCTAAATGTAGCACAGTTTTTCATGAAGATTTATTACACAAACCATGCAAATGGAATTTGTATTTTGTATTGATGATAGGGTCTACTGTCTGTCCCAGATAATATATCCCAAACATTTTTGGCAATATTTCAGAGACAATTCATCGTACAACACTAGAACTTCAGACAGTAAATGAACTCAATTATAGTGATTTTATTCCAAAGTATCAAGAAAACCCTTCCAGTAGTTCTCAATAAATCACGATAAAAATTGGGGTTATTCCTACGAAGTAGGCTCTCATTTGCAAATTGTCCGGTAATGAGTGAGTGAGTCCATCCGAATCCTTTCGTCAGCAAAATAAGAAGAACCGCCGACATTAGAACCTTGATTCTTGGCATGAAGGTGCATTAGGAGACTCTTTACCAGCAAGTTCTGAGCTGACCTACTTTTGATGAAAATTTCTGGTGATTTTCGATGAAAATCACTGCTGATTCTGACTTTGGCAGTGCCCATTTTAATATAGGCAGGATTTCAACTGGGGAGGGGGGATTTCCAAGAGTTCAGTTCGCGTCGGAGTCCTAATGCCTACCCTACTTCGTAGGTCCTGTGACGTTAGTCACACTCCCAGGTTTTTCAAAGCCAAGCCTAAACATTGGCAGGTCAACATCATCATAGCAAAATAACATGGTGGATATTGGGGATTTTCATCAATTCTCAACAGATTTTCATGAATTACGGGAATGAAATCGCTATTTTTTTGTTTATATACTGTGTGAAATTTCAATGTCCTATGAAAAAAAACAAACTCTGAAATATCGCCAAAAAAGTCTGGAATATATTATCTGGGACAGACAGTAGAAACTCACTGGGACCAAATACACATACACCATTGTGGTGAGATATAGAAAACTGAGACTGAAATGATCAATATTGCAAAATGGTGATTGATACTAAACATACGACCACAGCAGAACAGTATAATATCAATTACTGTCACAGTGAATCTCTCCACCATACCACATATACAATGCAGACCTCATCAAAAGGCAAAAATATGACAAGGTTCTCAATAGTCCAATCAATTCAAGGCCAGCTCACATTCACAGGTGGATTTTATTTTTTGGGGACTCGGTTGCATCGACTCTTTTGACAGATTTTGACGTTATGAACAGGGCCAAATGAGCAGAAACACAGTAAAATTGGTGTGACAAAATGCCCAATTTTATTTTTGATCTTGGATCTCAAACCTTGAAAAAAAAAAATCCACCTGTGAAACAAAAAAAAAAGATTGGTGTGGATTAAGTCTCCAACAATTCAATCACTTCAAGACCCCAATAAGTTAATCATTATCAATTTAGGGTTTTCCTAACATGTTACACAGAAACTTGGTCAAAAAAATTTTGAAAAGATTTGAGCAATTAAAAGATCCGGTTAAAAAAAAAAATTGAAAACAGCCAATACCACGTCTGTTTGGAAACGGCAAAGGCCGTGACCTGCTGACCCATGACGTCGGCATCGTGAGCAATCATAGCGAATGTCCTTGGCGACATTTCCATTGTAATGTCACCAACATCAGATAGCTAAATTGTAATGCCTTTGTTGATGTCATTCATGATGCTGTCGTACTCAATTGCTGTGACTTGTCAATAATTTGATGCGATTGTCGACATCATGGGTCTGAAGTTCTGGTTTGAATAAGTTTACGTTTTTCACCACATCTATTTGTGTTCAAAAAAATACGATTTGATTTCGTTTTCCTACAAAGTAGGCTACCATCTGCAAATTGTCCGGTAGTCAGTCAGTGAGTGAGTGAGTGAGTGAGTCCATCTGAATCCTTTCGTCAGCAAAATAAGGAGAACCGTTGACATTAGAACCTTGATTTTTTGCATGAAGGTGCATTAGGGGACTGTGACCAGCAAGTTCTGAGCTGACCTACTTAACATTTGATGATAATTTCTGGTGATTTTTGATGGAAATGACTGGTGATTCTGACTTGGGCAGTGCCCATCTTAATATAGGCAAAATTTCAACTTGGAGCAGGGGGATTTCCAAGAGTTCAGTGCGCGTCGGAGTCCTAATGCCTACCCTACTTCGTAGGTCCTGTGACGTTAGTCACACTGCCATGTTTCATAGAAAGCAATATCAATTTGTTCTTTGTTCTTCACAGAGCTTTGTATGTTTTCATACAAAGTGAGCAGCTGAATAAATGCAGAATATTTTGAGGTATTTTTTTCTGTGCAGTAAAAGTGACTGAAATATTAGAGACCTCAAGGCCACATCAATGTTATTCTTTTTTTCACAGGCGATTTTTTTTTTTCAAGATTGGAGGAAATACTATTTTGAAATTATGAACAGGGCCAGATGAAGAGAAAATTATCTACCTGTGGAAAGGAAAGGGGAACTTCGAATGTTGAGTTTATTATTTGTATTATCACCTCAGCCTTGAAAAAAAAAATATTGAAAACCGCACCTGAAACTGACAATAAAATCGGTGTGGCCTAACTGCATTATGTTCTCATAGTTCTAATTTGCAGCATCTGTTTCATACTGAATCAGGCTGGATATTGAGAATATTGAATTGTCATTCGAGGTACTTCAATACATTGAAAAGGAGGGACAATGAATTTGTTCAGTCAACACAGTAATTAAACCCTGTCTACTAAATTGGTTAAGAAAACTTCCAGCACTTTTAGCACATACAAGTAACAAAGTGAAATTTGAATGCTAATGCACTGATTTTGAAAAATACATTAAATAACACTTGCAAAGAGTGCAAAGATGTCTAATTGGTGGGAAAAGTATGTAATTGTGACAATTATTTTTCTGATCTTAAATGCCCAATTTATATCAAATGCTCAAAAACATAACAGAAAAGGAAGCTGAAGATGATGCCTGACGTGATGTCAAAAAGAGAGCGCCATGACGATAGCAGTCGTGTTCAAACTCCAAACAGTTTTCAAAACAATGCCCGATGTTGAAAGCTATGATGTAATATCAGGCCCTGGCTTCAGCTGCCTTTTTCTGTTTTTTTTTTAAGCAGTTGATTAAAATTGGATTTCCAAAGCAGTCACATAGAAACGTAATTGTTATTACTAACTTTGACTACCAACGTCAAGTGTTATTTCATGCATATTTTCGATGTGAGTGAATTAGCTAATTAAGTAAAATAAGTCAAAATCTTCAATAATTCAATTGCAGGAAGTTCTCAGCAAAAATGGATTAAAATAGAAACTCCAGTGTATGTTGGATAGCTTCCATTTTCCTAATATCTGATTGGTCAATTCAAATTTTCAAATCGAAATCCAGTATTTTCATTGGTTTGTAGAGAGAAATGGAAGCTTATCCAGCCAATCACAGTTTCTGTGAAGGTTCATTACCTAAAGTTTTCCATGATGCTCTAGTTTTATTATTTCATATAAAAACATCATTCCCTATTTCTTATCAATCGTTGTAGTTGATAGTTGCACTTCCTCTGATTGAATCAATAGAGGAACGACCATTTTGTGAAGAAGGTCTGAAAATATACACAGTATAAGTAGTATACAGTTTGGAACCGTTATCCAAACTCCACCCCCAGACCCTGTCTCAGCTTCTTTTCTGATCCAAGACCAAAAATATGATGACAGGTTTCAGATTTGACTTAAAAACCTGTTATCTGTAGTTTGAATTTTTTCCTCATATAAATCCATGTGAGTCATTTGACATTGTTCGAGTAGAGTTTTTCTTTCCTCCAGTGAACTATTTCTTACACAACGATGCACACATCCATTTGAACTCCAGGGAGACTAAAAATCTTTATACATAATATAGAAAATATTCCCTCTGAACCATGAGCTCAGCAATACTGGGTAACTGCGGATTTCCGAGTTAAAACTCCACTGTTAAAAATCTGGAGCATTTCCAGGGAAACACCTTTACACAACAACCTATTGCAGTAACCATAGCAACAGAGCATGTATCAGTGGTTTCCATAGCGATAAAATGTTGTACATGTATAGTATGTAGGCGTTAGTAGAGGAGTTCATTCACAGTTGGCCAAGTTGTGGATGCAGTTCAGGGGGAGACGACTCCAACAGCACCATCCAGTAGCCTCCCCTGACATTAAACTTGATCCTGGTCATATAGGTGTATTTCTATATAAGACGTGGGTACGAATCCTTCTGTCTCGTCAGCTTTTCTGACCTGTGTCCATCCGTCGCCCTGGTCAGTATCTAAGACGAGTAGCTCCTCAAATTCTATTATACCGACCGAGGACTCATTTGTGGCTGTGAAAAGAAAAAAAGAAAATTTGAAAAATAAACCCCAAGTCAAAAACTGACAATATTGTGAGAAACTCATGGAACCCACAGATGAGCTACACATCTGTAGCTAAAATAACCAATGGGCATCATATATGGTGAGGCTTTACTGTTCTCTCATTGTGACGTGTCAAGATGTGTCCATTCATGACATGTCCATTGCTGACATGTCCATTGTGATGTGTTGCGAGTTGTCCATTCATGACGTGTCAACTCATAACATGTCGACCCATGACGTCATGTCATCATGATGTGTCCACTCGTTATGTGTCCACTCTACCTTGTTTTGCAGCATCACAATGAGAGGACAATGAAGGTTCATCGCTTGGATTATAAACGGACATGTAACCATGGTAATAGTTCCCATAGCAATATTACTGAGGAGCATGATGGATATAATCTACTATTTATTGATCACTCTGATAATATGTAACTCACAAATTTGGGGTCACATTATGATCAACATACCTATTGATCAATACAATAAATATATTTTTGATTGATTGGGCAACTGTACTGTATAAAGTCTTGTTAATATCCAATAAACATCTTCAAACTAAAGAAAAATAAATAAATGACTAAATACATGTAGATACACTGGCAATCCTGGGACTGATCCGCACTGTGCAGTAATGGCAAAATTTTGTTTAGAAAATCCTGGTTCTGAGAAGTTGAACTTCTGGACTGGACATCAACTGTAAAGTGTACTGGTTTGTTACATTATTGATACATGTAGTAGTTCCTGGAATGCTATCAACTGAAAGGTCCGTTGCAGTAACTGAACCGTACTGCTCAGACACATACATACTGTTCAGTTTTTCTTGAGGGTGGGGGGGGGGGGGATGGTGACAGTCAGTTTGGTTGGTGGAGGAAGTAGAAGTACCCGGTGGGAACCACCGCCTGTCGGTAAATATTTGACAAACTTTCACACATGGACCAGCTGGACTGGAACCCGTGCCAGTTCAGCAGTGTGAGGCTAGCGGTCACTAGCGAAGTGCCTAAGACCACTCGACCACAGAGGGCCCCTGTTCAGTTTTGGAATGGAAATACTCAGTTGTTTATTGCTATACTGCACAGTAAATAACTTTACAGTACTGGCCTGTAGATTTTCTGTATAGTACCATCCACTTACAGAACAATCCAGAATTAGGACCACTTCAGCAACATGATCCAGTGCACTGGCAAGCACCCTCATTCAGGACAGTGGAATTCTTGTGAACTTGAGTGACTATCTGGACCCGCCACTGAGCTCCTGCAGTGTACTCTTTGTTAAGTTAAAGTACATTAAGTGATAATGACTCACCTTCAAATGGATAAATAGCTCTTGCTGTGCCAATAACAGGTAACCCATCATCTTCAATCTCTTCAAATGAGTCATGATCGACATATTGTATCTGTGGATGCGACTCTTTGTTCCCTGCATCAACGCCATCCTTTCCATCCTTTATATGTCTGGTAAAACACAAAGAAATGTGACTAATATCTGCTACAATCTGCTCATTATGTGGAAGAATTGAAGAACAGGTAAGCAACATGATCTTGGGAGCAAAGAATTGGTTTTGAGAGTGGCTATTTCTAGAAAGAGTGAATATTCGTATGGAGTGAATATCAGTAAAGGAAAGTGAACAATTGTATGGAGAGTGAATACATGTAGGTCTGCAAAAACTGAACATCAGTATGGTAAATGAATAACTGTATGGAAAGAACATCTATTTGGCTACCCTGTATAAATATACTGAATAAAAAAAAAATCATAAAATAAAAAAAAAAAAATGAAAAAATGGAAAGTGAACATCTGTACAGAAAATGAATATCTGTACGGAAAAGTGAATATCTGTGTGGAAAATGAATATCTGTACAGCAAGTGAATATCTGTATGGACAGTGAATATTTCTTTGGGAAAGCAGGATGTTTACTAAACACTTACTCATAGTGTGACTGTGTTATGGGTGTGCCAGGGGCTGATGAGAAGGAGTTACGACCTTGTACACTGCCATCTGACGTACTATGTGACATGGAATCATCAGAGAAACTGTGTCGTTTTTGGCCATCCCCTCTACCTTGTGCATCATTTAAATAAGCCTGGGAAGAAGAAAAACAGAAGCCCTAGTTCAAATTCAGTACACTATGTTGTGCGACTATAAAATAAAGTTAACTTTGTTGTGGGTGAAAAGAATTTTCGGGAAGAGATATTGAGGATAGCAGCAAAAAAAAACATGTGGCTGTCGCCATCGGGACCCCTCGGGTCGGGCCCAGAGCAATTGTGGAAATAATGTTTCTGACCCCAACAACTCACATATTTGGGGTGGGCATAATTTTACCTGTATGATATAGATCATAGACAGACAAAACAATATAGCAATAGAGCAGTGATTACCTATAGTAGATGTAGTCGAACGATTACATGTATTGTCTATTCACAGCAATCCACACAGGTTTGTGTGAACTCCTGAAAAACACATCCCATGGCACCGACTTTCAATAGGCTTCTGGTACTGGCTGTATTAAACGACTGTACGAAGCTTCATTGTTGTGAGTGAAGGACTTTTTGAGATAATGTGTTTACAAGGATATGGACCAACAGACATGTATAAAGGGGAAGAACTCCTGAAAAACACATCCCATGGCACCGACTTTCAATAGGCTTCTGGTACTGGTTGTATTAAACAACTGTATGAAGTTTCATTGTTGTGAGTGAAGGACTTTTTGAGATAATGTGTTTACAAGGATATGGACCAACAGACATGTATAAAGGGGCATAACTCCTGAAAAACACATCCGATTACACCGACTTTGAATAGGCTTCTGGTACTAGCTGCATTAAACAACTGTATGAAGTTTCATTGTTGTGAGTGAAGGACTTTTTGAGATAATGTGTTTACAAGGATAAAAACAGCCAGACATGTATAAAGGGGCATAACTCCTGAAAAACACATCCAATGGCACCGACTTTCAATAGGCTTCTGGTACTGGCTGTATTAAACAACTGTATGAAGTTTCATTGTTGTAAGTGAAGGACTTTTTGAGATAATGTGTTTACAAGGATATGATGGACAGACGGACGGACGGACAGACGGACGGACAGACGGACAGACGACGGAGGCAATGACAATACCACTCGGGCAGAATCTGCCCGAGGGGTAACAACTGTATGAAGTTTCATTGTTGTGAGTGAAGGACTTTTTGAGATAATGTGTTTACAAGGATATGGACCAACAGACATGTATAAAGGGGCATAACTCCTGAAAACACATCCGATTACACCGACTTTGAATAGGCTTCTGGTACTAGCTGCATTAAACAACTGTATGAAGTTTCATTGTTGTGAGTGAAGGACTTTTTGAGATAATGTGTTTACAAGGATAAAAACAGCCAGACATGTATAAAGGGGCATAACTCCTGAAAAACACATCCAATGGCACCGACTTTCAATAGGCTTCTGGTACTGGTTGTATTAAACAACTGTATGAAGTTTCATTGTTGTGAGTGAAGGACTTTTTGAGATAAGGTGTTTAGGGCTGTTCCATTTGAAAATATGTACCCCCCCCGGAAGGGGAAAAAAAAAAAAATATATTGGTGGGTGGGGTTGTCCAGAATAGAAATCTCTTGGTGGTCCCTCCAGGTAATAAATTGCTTCTCTTGGTGATTGTTTAAGCCTGTAAAAATATTGCTTCTATGGGTGGGCCCTCTACCAATATGCACTTTGTTATTTGGAAAGGGATTCCTTTTTAAGGGGAGACGCGCGTTGACATATCGGGGCTGAACAATAAAAAAAATTGAAAATGAGATTTTGTATTTTTTACGTCCATAAATGTGCCCAATTTTCACATAAATAAATTTAATGGCTGACAAAATCATTGAAAATAGTTTAATTAACACCTAATTACTCGTGTTGTTAAACGGTCTCTGTCATTATTTGCCTAAAATAGCTGAAAACGGCAAGTATTAGTCGTTGACAACAACCATTTCCAGGTCTAGATCGTTGGCGTTGTTGTTGTTGTTGTTGCCGCATATCGTTGGAAAGCTGAAGTTACAAGCTTGAATTTGGGTTAGATCGGCAATCTTCGCCTCAATCCGGTGTATTCCCGAGAGAAAATATAGTCGAACTCTTACGGAAACATCCATATGTGGCAGAAGCTCATTATCATACGTCTCGGGGTCTCGAAAACATCCTTTTATGGCGAAAGCTCATTACCATATCACTTCCGTGGATAGCGGAGCGTCCCGAGTGACGTCAATGGATGGCTGTGGGCATGCGCGGTCGGTCACTTCCGTAGCAACGGCTCAGAAGGAAATGGCGGCTGTTTCATCGCTTCAACTGTTTGAAGCGTGAAAAAACAATAAATCATGCCTATGCACAATTTTTGTATCGTTTGAACGTGCCAAGATGTCAAGGAAATAGTAGAAACGACTCGTGGCTGTAGACACCGAATAAAACTACAGTTTTTACGCTCCAGAGCGCGACTACGATGGTGTACAGCCAAGCATTTGCCATTTTCTCTGAAATCAGTTTTCCGGCCGATATCGTTCTTTAGAAAAAATTGTTTTCCCTTCCAAATAAAAAATGTGGGTGGGTGGGCTGCTATGATGAAAAAAAAATGCTTCTCTCCCAGGTTGTACTGGACATTTATTTGCTGTGCTTGATGGAGGCAAGGAGAATTAATTTGCATATATTGGTTGTTGGGGTGTACAAAGTTTCCCTTCCGGGGGGGGTACATCTTTTTAAATGGAACAGCCCTTACAAGGATATGGACCAACAGACATGTATAAAGGGGCATAACTCCTGAAAAACACATCCGATTACACCGACTTTCAATAGGCTTCTGGTACTGGCTGTATTAAACAACTGTATGAAGTTTCATTGTTGTAAGTGAAGAACTTTTTGAGATAATGTGTTTACAATGATATGATGGACAGACGGACGGACGGACAGACGGACGGACGGACAGACGGACAGACGACGGAGGCAACGACAATACCGCTCGGGCAGAATCTGCCCGAGGGGTAAAAAAAACTATCATTCATCCAGTTTCCCCAACCTATTTCTTTAAGGGGAAAGAACTCTCTTTTCTTCATTATTGAACCCATGAGTTGGCTCCCTTCCACCTCACCATATAAACTGCCAATAATTTTGACTACTCTTTCATCTGAAATTTTACCCATGATTCATGAACGGACAAACAAACTTCTGAACAGAAACCACAGCATTGTTTGGATAAAATTATTTGCTCTTATAATTTTGTTCTCATACGCTTTCAAATCTTCCAAAACTCTTAGAATTCTCTAGCTGATCATGACTGACCATTCACATCCTGCAAGACTCGCTTCTTCGAGAAGAGTATTCCGGAGGGGTAAGTAGTAACCATCCCTCTAAAAATTTGCGGGGTGATTTGATGCGTAAGATTTTCAGATATGATCTTCTGGCCAGTTCCCATCAAATGACAGCACTAAACAGCACAGATATCTGATTAGTCTCTCTGTAATAATACTAAACTACCCGACATATATGACATCTACTGAGTGACAACTGTGTGTTAAAATACGAGAAATTAGTAATTTCTTCACAATCAACTGCGAAATGAATCCATTGAGTTGTCTCCCTTTCAACAGCCATTTATTAATGAATGCCAAAACTGCTCATCATTATTTTAATTTCTGGGTTATAATGAATAGATTCTTGTCTAACTTCCTATATTCTTGTTGTATTTAGTAACGTTCATAAACTGATTACAACACGAGATTGATCTAATCAAAACCCCTCGGCTTTCCCCAAGTGATTGAGACCCATGTGTAGTGTGAATTGGGGAAGAGATAGTTCTATGTGAGATGATTAAGATATACCGGTAGTTGGTTACATTCAGGCATATAGGACAGAAATAGAAAAATTATATATCTGTAAAGGGGCATAACTTTGTAAAATATGGGTCGAGGGGTGCCACTTTCGACAGGCGTCTGACTTAGCACTCTGTAAAATAAGAATCGAGACAAATAAGCTGTACCAAACGCGGATCTGCAGATATAACTTGTACATTCAGCTACAGATAACAAAATCGGAGATTATTACATCCGAGAGGGGCATAACTCCATAAGCAAAGGCGAGTAATCCTTTGTTGGCTAGTAGAATACAACAATAAGTTTCCAAAATATAGTAGCTATACCGAACACAGTTCTGCAGATATAGTTGGTTACATTCAGGCATATAGGACAGAAATAGAAATTAATATATCAGTAAAGGGGCATAACTCTGTAAAGTATGGGCAGAGGGGCGCCACTTTTGATAGTCGTCTGACTTAGCACTACTGTAAAATAAGAACCGAGACGAATAAGCTGTACCGAACACGGATCTGCAGATATAACTTGTACATTCAACTACAGATAGCAAAATCGGAGATTATTACATCCGAAAGGGGCATAACTCCATAAGCCGAGGCGAGTAATGCTTTGTTGGCTTGTAGAATACAGGAATATAAATAAGTTTCCAAAATATAGTAGCTATATCGAACACAGTTCTGCAGATATAGTTGGTTACATTCAGGGATATAGGACAGAAATAGAAATTAATATATCTGTAAAGGGGCATAACTCTGTAAAGTATGGGCCGAGGGGTGCCACTTTCGATTGGCGTCTGACTTAGCACTATATAAATAAGTGTTGAAAATTTGGTGGTTGTGTCTCAAGCGGTTTTGCCTAAAATGCGGTAACGGACGGACGTACGGACGGACGTACATGGCGACGACAATACCCCGAGGCCAAAATGGCCGAGGGGTAAAAATTAGTTCATTAATTGCTTCGAATGGTTAACAAAATTGCTGTCACATTGTTACAATCCCACAGATAAGACCACACTTTATCGTCATGGTATATAACGGGATCAAGTTGCCGACATTGGTAATGTTACACCACCATTCAAGTGTTTGAAATTTGAATTGGATGACCTTGATAATGTTAGCAGTGGACGGGAAATGTTCCTTGAATTTATGATGTAAGTGCGAGCCTCGCTGTTAAAAGATTTGAGAGTCATAATCTCACTATCCTGAACGCAGGCCGCTCTGTTGAGATTGCTTGACTGACCTCAAATTTCCTCATTTCCTGCTGTAAATTGTCTAATTTCTGGGCGTTTTCCTCTATTTTCTTGTCCAGACTAGCGGGATCTCCCAATGCTGGGTTGTCCATATAAACCTGCTTCATCTTTAGCATGCCTTCCCTGAAAAGTGGAAAAAGCAAACATTAAAACCGTAGAATGGTTTTAAATTTCAATCTATTTGCTAACACATGATTTTTAAGTGAATACTGATTGGTCTCTGTGGTTGTTCTCGATTTAACATTCCAGTTAATGGACAGAAGGATCATATTAAGAGGTGATCTCACCAAGCTGGAGATTTCCTAGTATTTGTCCAATGAAATTGGTCATTTCTATGACAACCGAGAGGTGATAAATACATAAATATCGCAGAATCAAGGTTCAAAATATATAAAATCATGAATACTTATAGTGTTGGTATTCACTGTTTAGGCCTGTGTTCAAGCAATAGCATACATTCTTAATTGAATGAACTTACCTTTCTGCAGTTTCTTTAACAACTTCTTTGTTTATCAAGTCTATTTTCTGTAATAATCGTTTCTTTCTTTGATTTGGTGGAAGGTCACTAAAATCTTCTTTCTGTTCATCACCCTGAGATGAAAAGATCAATGGAGAAATTGTACAATTTTATCAAATTTCCATAGAACATGGCGACATTAAAAATAACATGACCATACAGATACAAACTCAAACATCTTAGAAGTACTTACTAGTAGTACTAAACATTGGCATAAATTATAATTTTCAACAATATTACTGCAAAATGAATCACTGCAGTTCTTTAATACCAGTTTCACTTACATAATAACATGTGAAATCAGAATAAGTTGCACAGAAGCAAATGATATTAGTAATAAATGTTCACTTGAAAAAGCAAAAAAAAACAAAAAAAACATACACAATCACATTCATATTTTAACCCTTTAATACAGATGGTATCTTTGAGTTCTGAGAGGTGTTCACCAATTTATTATCATCCAATGACAGTCACTGTAACATCAGAGTGTCATCACAGAAAGGTACTGTAGATGAATTATTAATCATGGGATTATATTTCATGGTTTTACTCTCGGTCCTTCTTCACGGGATCTAACATCAGCAGTGCCGATCGACCAGGAAGTTGAAAAACAGTTTTCTGTCAATAGCTGCTAATTAAACCGTTGGTATTGAGCATTTACAGCTAGCTGACTCTCCCAAGAATGACTGTGTTGTAATTACTTCAGTACCATGATCACAGGCTGGTTTGAATGAATAATGCACATTGTGGGGTTTAGACAGACAGTAATCAGAGGTTTCAAATGATTCAGAACAACAGGGAGCTGATCAACACAAGCTTTGTTTGATCAACTGTTGCCATGTCAAGTTTAGTGGTGTCCATTTACTTCCAGGTGTTTGGTATCTGCTGATGGGAATATACATGTTCATTGTTGATCAATTTTTCAGATAAAACAACTCGTTAAAATCAGTCCTGAAATTGTACAAAAAGTTATTGTAATATTTTTTGGTTACGTGATCGATTACATGCTTGTGTGGGAACAACCACACAGCTCTGCAGAAAGTGGAATGGAATGAAGTTTCTATCAAAATATCTTGTTACTGTGACTATCTAAAATGAAAGTTATATTAACCGGAATTAACATTTGCAGAAACCCCTTCATTGCGAAAACCGTGAAAGATAACATCCCACGAATAATAAGGCCTTTACAGTACATGTGTATTTGTAATTCAACGAAGAATTTTCTCCCTTTATTGGTTACTGTGCTAATGAGCTTGATGATACACAATCTGACTGACTGACTGAGTAATTAATTGATTAATTGACTTATAAATCACATGCCCTGAAGAAGTGAGTCACAAACATGCCACCACTTTTTCAAAGAATATTTACAGAAACTCATCATCGGCTGGATGTTCTTCCAATTTTCTTGACAAGCCATTGAATATGCTGGATTTCCATTTGAAAATATGAATTGACCAATCAAATGTCTTATAACTGGAAGACATCCCATGATGCACTATTGTTCCTATAAACTTCCACTCAAGATAGGGGATACAGGTTCAGCACAATAATGAAGTACTGGTATTTGGTTATTGAGCATTTTGCAACACCTAACCCAGCTTGGAAGCTGTCACTCCAGTGTCACTGGAGAAATCGGATAACTTCTGGGATATCATATTTCAGTATTCTAGAATCTGTTGTACCAATAATCTAGACAGTCTGGATAAAATATTTTGTACAAATATTCCTGAAGATTTTGTACAAGTACTCCAGAAGATTCTGTACAAATAGTACTGAAGCTTTTGTAGAAATCTACCATAAGATTTTGTAAAGATTTTCCAGAGGATTCTGACAAATATTCCGGAGGATTTTGCACAAATGGCCCGAAAGATTTCATACAAATATTTCAGGGCGTCGTATACCAATATTCTAAAACACATTTGTACGAATATTTGAGAAGATTTTATTGCAGTTTTCGACACAATTTTGGTATTGAACTCCAAAATTTTATTCAATTTTTCTCCATGTATAATATTCAGAGAGAAATAAAGCTAGAATATCCAAGTTTTACGTTCATGGTGACAGCTGTGAAAGCTTACATGTACTTACAAAGCCAAAATGTAGGAAATACAGATGTATATTCCACATCAACATGTAAGTGCATCACTTAGTATAAAACATTAAAACTTCCAAGGAACTAAATGGGTCAAGAGGGAATAAACATGATAAAAGCTGCAACAAAACTACAATAAATGATTCATAATACATACATTGTACAGCATCAGTGCATGTAAAAGAGATACAAGTCAGGGATACCAAAAAATCTAAATCTAAAACAGCAGGTCTGAAAATAAACTCTGCTTAAAGGGTAATCAGGCAAAAATGGGTTGAAAACCAGGAGGAAAAAAAACTTGTATGAAGGCAGTAATAAAGAGAGCAGCTGCATCAGATGCCCCATTCAAATCAACATAAACTGGAAGGAGACGTGGGCTACGCTATCGATCTAAAAACCTCCTCATTGATGATCAGATCTGGTTATAAGCCTGCACCCTAGACCCTATGTACCCTGCAGAACAGTGCAAAATATGATAGGTGCCTTTGCTGGTATATTAGTCACTTACGGCCATTCAACAAGATTGCTGGAAAATATGCATCACACAATTTTGAACTGTTTGGCCAGTTTAGGCCATCCACTTGACCACTTATTCTGTCCAATCATAGGGAACACTGCCTGCTGTGTAACTCTGATCCCCAACCAATCTTACATGTGTTTTCCGGACAAGCCACTCCACTATCTGGGTGTGGGGGAGTTCTTGTCTGCATTTTATCTGTAGGTTGTTCTGCAGGGTAGGGAGCATTTGGAGTCCTCATAGATCTCTCACAAATGTATGATCACACGAATGCCCCAATGAGAAATTCTTCTTTCTTTTGGACAAGGAATTGATTTATAATCACTGAATGTGTTTATCTCTAGGCCATATGAAGAGATCCTTAAAGTTGATTTAACGCACATGAATTCGAATAATCCATACAAGAATATTAAGTTACCATTTAGTACTGTTATGGTAACCTGTTGCCATGGTTTCAATGAAATATAGATGTTTGATCAAACTCCTAAATACTAAGTTCCCACTTGTCTGGTTCTCGCCAATGACTCTGATATGCCATTTTGGATTTAGAACTAAATGTTAGCTGATTGTATGATTCTCCTAAAAAAT
Organism: Hanleya hanleyi; assembly: GCA_036873755.1. Taxonomy (NCBI): domain Eukaryota; kingdom Metazoa; phylum Mollusca; class Polyplacophora; order Lepidopleurida; family Hanleyidae; genus Hanleya; species Hanleya hanleyi. The sequence goes on from JAVTVY010050513.1 coordinate 19,935, forward strand.
GGCATTTTAAGATAAAAGTTGTCAGATATCGGGGCCTAAGATAGACCAAGAGGATATAACCAGACCTGACGTGCGAGGATGACTAACGTGATCAATAATGCCATGCGTTAGTTATTAATTAGTTAGTGGTTATTACCCGGGCTTTGTCTGGTCCAGGTTGTGACTGACTCTTCTGAGGCTAGCAAACAAAAACGTAACATCTCAAACAGCGGACTAATTACAGTACGTATTTAGTCTATGTTGCCATGGATACTAAATACTTGCAGCAATAAACCTGTAAGACTATACGCCAAAGTCTGGCCCTCACATCTTCTAGGAGGATTGTTTTCACAAATTCAATCCAATTTCATTTGACTTCGACATTATGGAATACAGGTGTGCTTATTTGCTTCTAATTCTCTAGTCCTACAAACAGGTCAAAATTGGGAGAAAGGCAGTGGTCACAACAGTTTTTCAAATTCTGTCATGATAATGATCAAGGGTGCAGATTTTTAGGTGTCTGTTGGAGACTTCTTAGTTAGTCATCAATATGTTAGGCCTAATCCTAAAGTTAGTAATATAGTTACGTTTTAAATGATAAGTTATCATTCACATCATGCGATCATTCATATCATTCACCGAAGCCAGTGAAGGGAGAGAACTCAGAAGGCAGCACATTTGTGTGAGGCCCACTATAGGACATCTATATGAATAGTATATTATGTCCATAGGACTGGTGCCTAGGGCACCTTGTTTTGTTTCAAATTAGCTGTGAAGAGACTCGGAGATATACTCAAATAGGTTCTGTAAGGTGAAATCTGAATTTTGAGGGGCTTCTGTGCCGGTACTTTTTATCCTGTCAGGTATTGGCAATAAAGAACACAACATCAGGGGTTAATCATCTTTCGAATCAGCACTTCCCACATCACCACAATAGTAAATGAACAAACCTCACTGCACATTACCACTAAAAGATTTCCCCATATAAGGGATAGGAAGAAATTTGAGTTTATGATCCAGAGACAGTCGCTTTTAGATACACCTTAACGGAGGTGTAGAACTATTTTTACATTAATTTAATATCACATATATGTAATAATAATAACACTTGAGGTTGTTTCTTTCCCGATATAATTAAGCTCATGTATCTATACACAAAACTCTAAATATGAACAAAACTATCAATATACAGAATGTGAAAAATATTACAAGGAATATGCATAATTTACTACAATACTGAGTTCAAAATAGTATCAGAAGATTGCGTGTTAGTTAATAATTTCATCCAGAAAGATGAATTACTTGAATATCTGAATATTTAACTCTGTACATTAAGGACACATGCATGCATTCATCTGGAAACATGTTTTTGTTAGATTCATTTTTAGTGATGAAAAAGGCATCCAGAGTAAGTTACTGCAAGATCCTATATGAGCTAATTTTGCAAATAAATAACAATCGCAGAACAAAACCAAAATTAACAAGTTAATAATCATAGCGATTAAAATTAACCATTGAGCTCAATTAAAATGTAACTAATTTCAACAGAAATTAAAATTAAATCAAATGGAAAATAAATATAATAAAAAGAAATAATGCAAACTCATGTAAAACGGCAAACTCTACAACACCAAAGAGCATAAACTCTGAGATTCACTTACCGTGGAAGGTTAAATAGAAGAAGTCCACAAAGGAGAAAGGGAGTAGAAAAGAAATACAGATGTTAAACTTTACTCCACCAAAAGGAATTTCAGGGAATATACAGCTTCAAGAGTTATTCCCCTCTAACAGTTATCTCCCTCTAGAGCTGTTCCAGGGATATATGATTTGCAGTAATACATTTCATTTTGTCAATGAATGGAATCGAGAGAGTGTAGAATCTCAGTATGGAGTCTTCTGGTCTCTTAATGACAGGGGGCATGTACACCTCAAAGAGGGAGTGGAGTCAGTCTGACATCGGTGTTCAATAAAAAAAGCTTGACACTTTTCAAGGCCAGTCAATTGTTGGACAGCTGCGGTTGGCTCATGGTAAAGAAATTTAACTAATCAAGAATCCATGATGTACATGTATCCCTTTTAAGGCGTGTATTACTAAAACCTTGACTGGGGAGTTCCATAAAAGGAGAGCACAACATTCATTCCCATCACTGAAAAAGAAATGACGCGTGTTATCTGTATCACACAGAGTAAACACGAAAGGTTTAAGTGACGTGTCAAACCCAAAAAAATAAACACCAGAGCCAAAGCCAGAGTTAAAATCGTGAATCCAGTTACACAAAATAAACACCGAATTTCATTTCCTGGCAACCACACTTTGTTCATAGCCCAATTCTCCCTACAAATCAAGAACTCTATGAAAACAGACCACCAGGCTTGCCTAGTATCCCAAACTGTGGATATACAACAGACCACCAGGCTTGCCTAGTATCCCAAACTGTGGATATACCTACCAACAATCCAATCATGGCAAACAGCTGGGTTATGGAGAGTAAGATTTCAAGTTTTAATCTAACATGTAAACAATTATATTTGTGAACAATATCTGCAATAATCACTCAATACAATAACAAGAAACCGTACACATGTTCAAACAGTACACATATATACCAACTGTACACATATATGTACAAACTGTACACACATATGTACACAAAAATGAATGAATTATCACAAAAATATGGTTGAATTACAGCAAATTATATACTACATGTACCTAACTGTACTGTTAATAGTGGGTATACTCAAATGGTAGGTTTTATGTAGATCTAGGATTGGTTGATAGGACATTCTGGCAATGAGATTGGGTTCATGTTAGTGGCCTTAGCATTCTACCAATCATCATTCTTGTATGGGCCATGGATATATATATATGTATCTGAAGCACTGAATGGCTGTACAACCTGAATCATTCAACAAGTTCTTTACCATTCACAACCAAGAAAGCAGTATCAAAATTCTGGAAGGTGCTGAAATGCTCTTATTATTTGAAAAGCTGAGGGGAAAAAGCTTCCACGTGAAAATAATTGGCACTGTAAGACAAAGAATGCGAATATACTTGACAGGAAATCAAGAGGAATTGTGGGACAGTTTGTGTTATAATGAACAGGGAAAGGAATTGTGGGGGAGTCAGTGAAATTGTGAGGAAATTTGTGTTATATCCTCATTAGCCAGGGATATAAATTATGGGATAGCTGATGTTAGCAGAATTTGCCTTTGAGTACTCATGTTGGCAAGAGGAGATGACAAAGAGGAACTTTTTAAAAGAAAATTGACAAGATTTAAAAAAGAAAAATTGGACTTGAAAGTAAGGGCTGAGCATGTGAGTAGATACAGCCTGGGTGACTGCAGTGGTTTGTCTCGGGCCCTTTGTAGGGAAGATACAAGTTAGATAAACTCACCTTGGAGTCTGCTCCCTGTTCAAATTTCTATTATATGATTCAAACTGTTTTAAATAGGTCACGGTTTTAAATTGTACAGTCCCCATTAACTTACATGTACTATGAACCCTACTTTCCAAGTTTTACAGATTATATATTTAATATGTGGTGGGATACAATAGTAGTAAAGATTAATATTAATGATGGTTAAGATATTTTTATCACTGACCTAATACATGTATTTTTATTTCAAAGTATATGAAAGACACCAGGGGGTCCAAGTGACGACTGAGGAAAATACAGGACTACATATAGGAACTTTCTGGATAAAATACATGTACATTGTATATGAAAAATATAAAACAAAATTCTCCTTAATTATGGGAAATTACAGGAGTGATTATCTTCTAAATCTACACTCAATTCAGACAGATAAAATGTATTCTATATTACCATACCTGAAAAATACCATATAACTTACTAGTCACCTGTTGTGAACATAAAAACCACCTACTGAAAAAGCGCAGCGACTCAAATATTTTTTGGGGGACGGGGGGAGAGAGTGGTGGGACAGGGCCCCTCCCTCAGGCCCCAAATTTTATTATTATTTTTTTTTCAATTCTAGATGTAGTTTAACATACTTTTGAAGCTGAAAAGAGTAGAATATTTCGCAATAAAACCACTTCACAAGAGCTAAAAAAAATGCCAATCAGCTTTTTCGATGAAATTTCCCCCACATTGCTTCGAAAATAATTCGCCGATAATATGTCAATTATATCCATCCAATCATGTGAAAGGTCAATACTTGAGACTTTTTTGATTTTCAGACAATTCTCTACACATACCTGACCCATTTCAAGGCATTACAATCACAATTATTGAGTGGCCAAAGTGAAACATTTCACTAAAAATATAGGAATTTTCTTTGAGAATATAGAAATAGCCCCCCAAAATATAGGAACACTTGGACCCCTGCAGATACGGATTTTGATTCTCTGAATTTTCAAATGATAGGACAATGTCAGTTTCACAGACATACATTGTATATGGAATTCAAATAGCCATAGAAAGACAATTCTGTCATGTAATATTCTGCACTGCGAAGCAAATATGGTAAGCAGCTGTAAACAATACTTTGCATGGGTTCATACACTTACAGCAGGAAAAAATTCCACGAGTTTTCCAGGACTTTCCAGGTCAATAACTTTAATTTTCCAGGAGTCCTTAGTACAATAACTTCCAACAAAGATGATCAAATTAACGAAAGTCAGGAACACATTTTGGCGCATTAATGTTTAGCATCAGAAAGTGTAGTTTTTCCGAGAGTTTAACTTTATTTTTAAGCATTTCCCAGGAATTTCCAGGATAGCAATTAAATTCCTGGAGTTTTAATCACTTTCCAGGAGGAGTATGAACCCTGAATACACAGACAATGTAAGTATGGGTTGTTATACTTCAATGTGACTTCAAAATTCATGTGGTCTTATACGATAGAATAACCTAGAAATTGTGGAAACAAACTCTCACCTTGGAAGAACCAAAAATTCCGAACAATCCTCCTCGTTTCTTCGACCTGCCTGCGACTGTGCCTTTTCCCACCGTGCCAGGAGCTTGTTGTTGTTGTTTGGGGGTAGAGTTTTCCCTCAACTCCTGGGAGCTCCCCCCACAACTGAGGTCTTCAAATGGAATGTCGCCGGGCATTTGGAAGCCAGATTTATATTTGTCGATGACTATTTTAGAATCCTATGCAAAAATAATCATATCTGAAGTAAATAAAACTTGTTCGGAAATTCTACAACTAATATTGGCTAGAATTGGGAGATATATAGATCTTCTAAATTTTTACAGAGTCGGGATAACAGAAGATGTGGAAACATGTCATTGAAATTTGACTGATAATTCCGTCATTTCTTCAACACCATCCATGACATTCAAACAAAATGTATTTAAACGCAAGCAAGTCGGACTGTCAATATTCTAACCAGCTTCGAGAATACCGAGAAACGAAACTTTGTACCAATTCATTCTATAGCCCCTCAATGATTCACAAACAGCAAGAGAGACAATTCCAAAGCAGTTACCTCCCTGCCTCTTTTTTCTTCTTTGAATATTTAAACAAGTCAACCAGACTTTAATTATAAGGATTAAAAAAACAAAATTAATTTCCCTTATCACAAGAGCTGCAAAATAAACGATAAATGAGAAACACTGTACACATAGAAGTACAATCTATCAACTAATGGGAAGTTTTTCAATAATCTATCGGACAAATTAGATCAGTTCACCTGTGATGCGTTGATGGATTGGGCTGCCTTCACTATACCATCTATACAAGTGTTTATTATAGGTATCACATTTCGCTCTATTTCTGCAGTACATTTTACAAACTCTCCCAGACGTGTTGTCCGCCGTTCGTCCATATCTTGTAATTGCTGAGAATGAAATGAGGAAAATAATGATGTGATAAAAGCTTTGAGATATTTCATATATATAAAGTAATGGTAATCACTCTAATAATTCAATCCCCCATAAAAATTCAACCACCTCCAATTTTTGGGACAAAATTCAATCAGCAATTCTTAAAAATTTTATACAAGATACAAGAATTTTTATTTAACGTCGGATTACATAAGAAAAAAATAACATTGGCTATGAGGCTATTCTTCCAACAGGAATTTAAAAACAGATATTTAAAATATATTACATATAACTATTTAAATATGAAACAAATAACGGAGAAACAATGGATTATATGCATGATTTTGAATCATTGTGTCAACTTTCTGTTCTAACAAATTTGATAACCTCCATATTCCATGGTGGGAAATTACAGTTTCATTGGAGGGATTACTGTAACACAAAACGATACTTACATCATATGCATGTAGTCTACCAGATTGTTCTCTGCATGTAATACATTCTATAATTCTAAAATATAGATATGTGATATTTGCTAATTCAGCATTTTTCTCTTCAAGAATTAAACGCGACAAAAGTATGAAAATCATGGGGACATGTGAAACAATAATGTCCAGTGACTTTTTTCTGAATATTTCATTCTGTAGGGATTGGTAGATCGCTGATAAATAATATTATTTAACTTTTCGAATAATGCGTGTTTTTTTTCTTGCCTTCATAATTGTGTGATGAAAAACAAAGAATAATTCATAGGTTTTTGCGCATTTGGGTTGGGGTTTTTTCATCTCTTGACAATGTTGACAGGACTGTTAAGATAGGTTTTTTCTCCCGGATGGGACTGGTAACACTATGAGAGCAACATTGGGATTGTTGCATTTTTTTGCCTCCTTCTTAGGGTTACGCCATAACACAGAAATAAAGCAAAGGCTATATGGCTTAGTGTCAAAAAGGACTGTAATGATATTTGTGTGACGATTGAAAGTTGGACAGGTGTGAAAATTACTTTTCTTTATTAGAAATCAATTCCAACAAAGTCAAGTTGCAAACATGAATCTTACTAATATGATTACAAATCCGACTGAACCAATCAGGTAGCACACAACATTTCGACCAATTAAATCACAGTATTTTTTAAACCCATCCAATTGCAGAAACTTTCTGCCCAATCAGATTGCAGGTTACAAAGAGCCTACCTGAAAAGCCTGTGGCATAAGTTGTGTAAAGTGCTCTCGTTGGCATTGATTGGTCTGTATGAGTTGAGAGGCATATTCATTCTTACACTCATCACACTGCTGTGATTTGTTCAATGATATATTCTTTTGCTGTAAATAGAGAAACAACAACAACATACTCAACAACTGTATATGTGTGGATATGCTCAATTATACTGATGACTGGAAGATTTGTAATTGTGCTATAATTCCAGTCAGCTACTGTGGTGACTTTTTCACTTCAAAATATGTACATAATATAATGCATGTTTTATATCTATATATGTATGTGCCACTGAGGATATTCTATAAATGTCCTCGACCAGGTTAGTGAGAACTACCTCTCTAAAATGGAGGTAAAGAAGGTCATCTTCGCCCAAGAAGACAAGAAAATAAGTTGTTAAACAGAAACAACCTTTTTTACCTCTATTATAGAGAGGTAGTTCTCTCTAACCTGATAAAGATAGAAGTGAGGAGATGGGAAATATTATCAAAGCAGTTTGTATGGTACTCGAGTGAGAAGTCACTGAATCAAGCCATGGTTAGCCCCCTTCCCCCCTCCCCCCCCCCCCCACCAAAGACACACACCACATTTAGTCATATGCATCTTTCTATTTAGATCACACAAGCTCCGCTCCTTTCTACATCTCCAGTGACAGAATTTTAACCAATTTACCTTTTCTACCTCAGCTCTAGATAAATTAATGTCAGCGTCAGCTCTTTTATATGCATCCCTCGCTCGTTCCGAATCCTGGAAAGCTTTTTCATACTTCCGTTTACTCTGAAAATACAAAATAGACCAAAACTGCACACCAAGACTTTGTCGTCAAAATCGTTATATTTTTTTTTAATCAAGATGAACACCTTTTCATCTCAATCAAACTGGTCAGTCTATTGACCTATTCTTGATTGTAATGTTTTTATGAACATAATTGGATAATGATAAAAAATAACAAAACAGTTTAGTTTTTTTTTCTGTCAGTATCAGGTAGACATATCAGAGTTGCTGAAACAAAATGTGATATGCATTGCTCTGAGAGACAAAGTGTCTGTGCCATTGTTCCAATGAAAATCTGTGATTAATTATTAAATGTAACTAATTACTAAATCTGTGATTAAGTTAAAGGAGACGTCTCCTCAACATCATTTTACTTCAGGAATTTGTATTATATGCTCCATGAAATAAGTTGTTCCACGGAAATAATGCATTCGATGTCATAATTTGGGATTTATTTACTTTGCGAAGAGCCGCTGTACGGGGCCACCATGTTTGTACATGGAAGCGAGGCTCTATGGACTGTAACAAGTGTTCTTGTTTCATACGACATAACAGAGGCAACATCGTTGATGGCATCACACACCTCCCCCCTCCCCCACAACTGAGGTCTTCAAATGGAATGTCGATGGGCATTTGAAAGCCAGATTTATATTTGTCAACGACTATTTTAAAATAATCAATTAATTAAGGTTCATTTCATCACAGATTTAAACTAAAGTGATTAAATCTTGTTTGGAATTCAACAACTAAAATTGGCTACAATTGAGAGAAATATGGATTTAAAAAAAAAAAATCTCGAATTTTAGAGTTCAGAATAATTCTCACAGTGCAGGCATAACAGGAACTGTAGAAACATGTCATTGAAATTTGACTGTCATTTCTTAAAAAATCATCCAGACATTCAAATAAAGCTCACTGGGGTGAACATACTTACTCTGTCTAAGAATTCCAATGAATTCCTCAGATTTGATTGCAATTTGAGACATTCTTGCAAATCCTGAAAGACAATAAAGAAAATGGTTGATGATTTGCCATTGCCAGGTACATATAGGTTACCCCATCAATAAATACATACCAGATATTCATAAATAATAATCGTTGTCAGTTACATGTTATTCTCAAATCTGGAACGTCTTGACAACTGATTCATTCAGGGGAGGTAACTCCAGACACCAAATCAGAAATAAAAGGGAGAGAACTCTTGTTGCCATGAACTAATAATAATTAGCATTTTCATCATTCTGGGGAAGCCTGCAAGATTTGAGGTGAGTGATTGGTTGGTCTCTTGCATTTAGTTCGCAGTCCTGCAACACTGTTATATTGATGATGTCAACTGAAGTCCAATCATTAGAATGATGCTATTTATTGCTGGATAAATTTAACTGGGGCAGAATAAAATTAATTTCTAGGTTCACTGGCACTGCTGCATTGCGCCAACTGTTTTATCCGAGAATCCTTAAGAAAAATTTCTATTTAGGCTTCCTACATGTTCGCATCTCAAAGTTCTGCCAGAATAAGGTTCTTGAAGATTGTGCCAAAAAGTTGTGATGTCTTCGTTTTGTTTAATAGTATTGATGAAGGTTGAAGGTCTTGCATTTTGTATTATAATGCCACTGTTTGCTAAAAAATGATGGCTATAATTGGTCTATGTACAAGAGAAATAAATAAAACGCTTTTTTAAAAAAGCCTCCCTCCCTAGTCTCTTTTTTTTTTTTTTGCCGGTGAAGCCAGGAATTAATTTCATTCAGTCATGGTATGAAAGCAACTCATCTGTCATCGTACATCCCCACACCTAACTTCCACTCATTCCTTTGTTGCTCATTTACAAAAAAAGTCCAGTGCATCATGGGATATATCTTCCAGTTTTAAAACAGTTGATTGGTCCATCCAAAATTTTCAAAAAGAGGTCCGATATTTCATTGGGTTGTACTGAAAACTGGTAGAAGATCCAGCCAATCAGCCAATCAAAGAGGTTCTGTGAAGATTGATATGCATAAACCAGACTACAATGTATGGTGAAATGTGATTGGCTGATCTGGGGCCCTGTAAAGCCCAGCGCACACGAGACCTATCCCAAGCCAACAGGCATTTGAGGCCATTGGTTTGTCTCTTGTCTGCACCGGGTGCAACAGCTAAGTAAGTAATCTGACACATTTTTGAAAAAATATTTTCATCTCATTTCCAAGAAAATGGGACTGTTTGAGATGAAACTTGGCATCAGGCATCTGCTACCCAGAACTGATCTTTGACATATTTTTGATGTTCTTCGGTGCTTCCATCTTCCCATTGAGAGATCAACATAATAAGCGTGTCAGCAGTTACCAGTGAGGGAGCCATGACACTTCAGAATCAAATGGTGTTATTCTATTCAGCTGCAGCTATAATTGATCAGATAAGTCATGAACTAATTATTCATATACTGTTTATTTCATTGGCATATGTTTATGAAGTTAAAAGAATTTTTATCGCGAAAAATCAGAGGATACTTCAGGCATCCCCACGGCACCAAATGCCAATGACAATGCATGGATGGCAGGGTGTGAGTGTGGAACAGCAGGAAGTGTCCAAAATACATGTAGCTCTCTCACCCGTACTAATAGCAAAAATATCTCGAGCTTTGACAGGTTGATACATGTATTATTCTTGAAACAGAGATCGTAGTACATGTATAATGTTTTCTCACCTTTTTCCTCTCCTGTTTCAGCTCTAGTATAAGATTATGTAGATCTTTTATTATGGCAGACTGGATATTCTCCGCGATGACCTCGTGTTGTGACGCGCTGTCGTGTAACTCCTTCAGCATATCTAGAAACCCTCTCGTTGCTGTGAACCTGATCAAATAGTGAGCAATACATATAGATCATGAATCGGGTTATTCTTCTGGACATTAATATAAGTTCAAAAAGTTAACTAAGTCAGTTGGAAACTTGTCAGTTAAATTGAAAAATGTTATGACTGTATCATGCTTTTAACAGAACAAGATTACGCTTGAAATTCCTCTTGATGATGATGGCAAAACTCGAGAGATAATTGTATCAACCAATCGGCGAGTATATCAATCTCCAATGGGAGAGTGCACCAATCACAGAGTACATCACCAATCAGAGAATGCATCAATCACAAATTGGAGAGTACACTTGTCCTTCATTATTATAACGCTGAATTTAGGAGACTATTGCCCACACTATAGGCGAGTCGCACTGTATCGAGCCTTTGTAACAGCCAGTATGTATATTACAGCTGTATACTGGGGACATGTCAATGGCAGCGCTCTACTGAAACCAACCTCATAATGAACTATGTTATTCTGAGGGACAAGGGTACATCAATCACCAATCAGAAAGTCAGTCATCAATCACCAATCAGAGAGTACATCAATCACCAATTAGAGAGTACATCAATCACCAGAGTCATCAATCACCAATTAGAGAGTACATCAATCACCAATCAGAGTACATCAATCACCAATCAGAGAGTACATGAATCACCAATTAGGGAGTACATCAATCACCAATCAGAGAGTCACCAATCACCAATCAGAGAGTACATCAATCACCAATGAGAGAGTGCATCAATCACCAATGAGAGAGTACATCAATCACCAATCAGAGAGTCATCAATCACCAATCAGGGAGTACATCAATCATCAATTAGAGAGTACATCAATCACCAATCAGTCATCAATCACCAATTAGAGAGTACATCAATAACCAATCAGAGAGTACATCAATCACCATCAGACAGTACATCAATCACAATTCAGAGAATACATCAATCACCAATTAGAGAGTACATCAATCACCAATTAGAGAGTACATCAATCACAATTCAGACAGTACATCAATCACCAATTAGAGAGTACATCAATCACCAATCAGAGAGTACATCAATCACCAATCAGCGAGTACATCAATAACCAATCAGAGAGTACATCAATCACCATCAGACAGTACATCAATCACCAATCAGAGAGTACATCAATCACCAATCAGAGAGCAGCCCACACAATTCACCTCAGCAATCAGCAATTGCCGCAGTAAATCCCGTGGCATAATCAGTTCACCTCAGCAATATTTAACATGGTGTTAAAAAGGAATATTTTAATATGACAATTATTGCCGAGGTGACCTTTCTGAATTGTGAGGGCTGAGAGAGTACATCAATCATCAATCGTAGAGTGCACCAATCACCAACCTTAGAGTGCATCAGTCACTAATTGCAGAGTGCATCATTCACTATTGAGCTTTTATATAGTTCACTCTCCTCGAAACTGACAATGCATTGGAGAGTGCTATTGGACATGGAGATCACTGTTGGGAGATATAGATCACTCCAGCATTACTCGCACAAACCAAAATCCAGGAGAGCGAATGATCAACAGCTCTCGCAGATTTTACATACACGAATGACTGCAATCAGAGAGTGCATCAATCACCAGTCGAAATAAGGGAGCATCTCAAAAGTCGGAACTTCCAAAAGACTTTTTTTCACCATAAAGGAAGGCACAAAAGTTTCAGTTTCAGGCACTAGAACATTCGACAGAACAGGAACGTTCTCGTTGAACGTTCCATAACCCTCTCAGGGCCGAATTAATTCTACCGGAAGGAAAAATCTGATATTATGAGAAAATGATCCCCTTGGCCAAATATAATCAATTTCACAAAAAAAAAAATTCACCTGCTGCCCGCAAAGGATTCTGGGAACGTTGCAAATTTGCAACGTTAGCCATAAAGGTCAGCTATACATTAAAGGCAACAAGTTTTAATGATCTCCAAAAATGAAAAATACAGTTTTCTATGTCTTTATAAATAAGTCATTTGATATGAAAGTTGCTATAAAGACGAAACAGGTCTGAAATTTGTGTTGTGTGGGATCAAAATCTCCCTTTACAGCAGTTAGGGTTAGGATGATTCACCTTTTTGGCACCACATAAAATGGACATAAACTAATGTATAGATAAAGTAATCAAAGCTTTTTTGGCTGATTTACTAATTGTTCTAATTTATTTAATATTTTATTTTGTTCCTTTATTTATGTATTTGATGTTTTACAATGATACCAGGGTTGTTTCATTTATATATGAGCATTCATAATTCATAAGATAACTTCTTCAGCAGTAATGTGGCGAAACATCTCTATTTGAAGCTTATGTAATGCCAAAATACCCCAAAGTAATAAATAGAACACGGAGAAAAGAAATATACATAAATTTATAATATGTTTGTTCAAAGAAATCAAAAAAATTTCAGTCCGTACAACTGGGCAAATGTTGCAAATATGCAACAACTACATCAACACAAATAGGACACCTGAGGTCAAACGTTGCAAATTCGCAACAACAGAAAAAAACAATTTCTGGGAAAATAACTATGAACAATTTTACTTATTATACAGTATCTACTGTATTTATACTAATTCCTCTTATTACCTATGCGGTACAATATTGATTATGACAGAGGGTTCTTGTGATATTTACGTTAATTCGGCAAGTGCACAACCAGATTTCTTCTCACATGGAAGCTGCCATATTGAAAGGATGCTAACTACGCCACCTGGTGAGCTGGGTATGAACTCTAGGTTGCAAAAGTGCAACAGTGTCCTTCAGTGTTACCTACATGTAAATACATATAACATGAAAAACCATATTCATGGATAAATAGCTGATTGGCTAATAAGCTGTTGCTAATTTGCAATGTGTGCCTGGAGAGGGATAAAAGGGGAAACATTCTGAATTCGTTGAGAAATTCTTAAATTGTTGACTAATATTAATTTTATTAATAATGTTTCAAATAAACACAGCAAAAGGTCAGAATTGTCAAGAGGCTTCTGACCTGTGCAACCGTTCTCATCTACTGTACTATGCAGATCAAGCAACAGCTGATGGATTCTCCCTTCATACACCGGGAACGTTCCAGGGGAATCGGAACGTTTGGCCGGGTGAGTCAGAATCTTCGGATGCATCAGAACATTCAAAATGTAAACTGCTGAATGTTATTGCCTCAAATAACTTCACAGCTGAACCTTCCTTAAGTTTATGGCTTTCAGAAATGAACACACCAGTATTCCATAAAACGATCCGACTTCTGAGATGCTCCCTAAGCACTTGCGTTACTTACTGATAATCATCTTCCTCTTTCTTCTTTGGTTGATAATTCTTCACCAGCTTCCTGTAATTAAATAAACAAAAATCAATACACATTTGTTTGTGATACATGTATACTGATAGCATGAACTGGTCTTCATAAGTCCACAGTTTAAATACATACATACTTGTATTCAAAAAAATTCCAGTCAAAAGTGAATTTAAATTCCACTTCTAGATAATAGCATGATTCTAATTCTGAACGCATCTGTCATGTCTGTGTGTATTCCCGTCTCAATCTCTAGAATAAGTTCATGTTGAGGCACTGTTATAGTTGCATTATTGACAATGGAAGGCAGCAATTGGTGTCAGACTTTCAGGCCTGGGAATTTCAAATTTCATCAAAACTCCCATCTTGGTTCCGTGCCAAGTGTTCCATGGCAACCCGACTGATACTATTTAGTGATGCCCAATTCATTTTAGTTCATTATCCTGAATGATGGGAACAGAATTTTTGTTTCCCTTGTTTTGTCTTAACATTATGAACAGGCTACCAGAAACGATATGTTACTGTGAAATCTCCATGCCTGGACTTTTGACTTGTTACAGACTTTCACTATGCTCTGAAGGGTTGCAATAATTCCTGCCCATATGTCTCATCTTCATACACAAGTCGACTTCTCCATTCACACTTCCAATTAGTCTTGATAAATCAGACCACTGAAAGCATTCAAATCCAAGGTGTAAATTTCATTTACAAACCAGAGGCAAGCCAATGACAACATATCTAATGAATGTGCGTAGGGTGATGTATTCTCTCAATAGTTCTGCCATTCCTCCTAATATGACACAAGGGTGGCCAGAAACCAAGGACAGCCAATTAATAAACCCACTTGTTGGGCACACTTCGTAATTCAAATGGATTCAAGGTCAAGGACGTTTTGTTTCTATTTATAAATTTTTTTAAACAGTGCCAGTGGGTTAATATATCAAGGTTAATTTAACATGTGAACAGAGAAGTTGACTTGTGTACATGAAGATGGCCTTCCCATGAAAACCTTACAATGACATGAGCACTAACCAATTGGTTTTCTCAGTACCATATTGCCAGCCCAACACACAACATGTATTTATTATAAAGGACTTGTTAGAATAGTAATAGGCAGGTAACTTCTGGCAAACCACTTGTTCAGAAAACCAGCTAAAAATCTTCCATATTTCGACCCCTGGGTCTGGAAGCTTAAGAACAGGAAGCCTCCATACAGCCTCTGTATGAGGACAGTTGTGCCCTGTTATACATGTACATGTGGGTGTTATTCTTGGGATTTTCACAATCTAAGGTGTTTTTAAGCAAGTCACGCCAGACAAACAGTTGAGGTAAACACAAACAAATTTGTTGGACAATAAAGCGATGTTTCTGTTTAGCGCCAGTGTGTGGTCATACATGTAATTGAAAGCTAACAAAGGAGCATTACTATTTTTACATTCCACAAACAATTCATGCGGGGGAAAAAAAACGAAGCATAAATTCAAATTGTATGCCGTCTTTTGTCAGTCTTAAGATTATTAGACATTTGTTCCCAAAAGCTCTCAAATGTGTATTCAAGTTTAATTCAGTATGCACAATGTGTACATGTATGTATTGAGTTGTATGGTGGACAAAAAGGAGCATATCTACATACACTGTCCTTGTAGACAAACTTTTTTTTACAAAGGCCATCATTAAAACATGTTGGTTGGGCATAACCCTACATACCCATCAAAATACACCTTTAACCAAATCTTTTATTAGTCTATCTGTGAAAAAAATTATTATTATTATTATTTTCTTTCAAATTTCATGCTAAAATCATACCTATCCAAATTTCTGACACAGAGTCGGGTTATACCCAATAGTTGAACAAATGATATTTTTAAGGATGGTCAAATAGATCTTTGCCTCTAGAGATAGAGAATTTCCAGGCTTTTTCTGACCCTTTAGATAAAATACTGATTTTCAAGGCCTGGAAAAAGCCATTTCATTTTCAAGGCTTTCACTCCCATGTGATATTTATACTGTATCCCACTATGGGGATCTTCTGTGTTTTAAACTCCATAACGGATAATTCAGGTACCAAACATCATTGACTTCAAGGTCAGACAGGAGCTTCATCCAGCTGTGCGGAGTTTTTAACTTGACATCGCTAGATGGACGTCAGATCAGGTACTGTCTTCAGCTGTCTTCTGTGATGTTGACAAAATCAGACATCCAAAACAGTCAGAGAGATTATTGTCATTATTAGTTACATGTACTTTTCCTACCAAATTAACCACCCAGCAGTCATGATGTACTTCCATCCAGCCAAAGCTTATATCTTGAAGATTATGAATTTAGAAAAAAAATGTTGCTTTTAACAATAACTCCATGGCAGCTTTTACCCTGAAATGGGGACCCCTGACTAGCTCTGACAGTTAAAGAGCTCAAGAAATCTATACAATCTTGATAATATACTACATGTATACTGATACTTATCTGTATGTAAGCGGCAAAGCATAGCAGGGTTAATCTAACTATTGTGTATATTGTGATACCCAGGTACTGTATTGTTACAATGTAAAATACCTTCACCATGTACCCACAACAACCCCTGGCGTTGTAGGGGATAATATAAACAGGGATCGTTAAATAAACGCCCAGTGGTTCGTCCAGGGCTAAATGTTAAAAAAAAAAAAAAAAAAAAAAAAACCATAAAAAAAATACTTCCATCATGGCAGACTTACTTGAGTCTATTATGCAGACTTACTTGAAACTTACATAGTTCCATCATGGCAGACTTACTAGAGTCTATCATGCAGACTTACTTGAAACTTACATACTTCCATCATGGCTGACTTACTTGAGTCTACTTGTTCTTCCATCATGCAGACTTACTTGAAACTTACATACTTCAATCATGGCTGACTTACTTGAGTCTACTTGTTATTCCATCATGCAGACTTACTTGAAACTTACATACTTCCATCAGGCAGACTTACTTGAGTTTACATGTACATTGTACTTCCATCGTGGCAGATTTACATTTGTACTTGAGTCTACTTGTTCTGCCATCATGGCAGACTCACTTGAGTTGACCTTTTCTCCCATCACAGCAGAAATACTTGAGTGTACATGTTGTACTACCATCATGGCAGACTTACTTGAGTGTACATGTTGTACTACCATCATGGCAGACTTACATGTACTTGAGTTAACTTGTACTCCCATCATGGTAGACTTACTTGAGTTTACTTGCATATTCCAGCTCAATGACACACCGTTCCTTGTAGTAGTGTACCACCCTCTCACTGAATTCGATCCCTTTCTGTGTGTGCCGCTCTATGTTATCATACTGATCCTGAAAATACAGAACATTTGTTCATTTTAGATATTTATGTATTTTCAATTTGAAGATCAGGAGGCCTGGGCCGATCAGCCTCATCAAAAAGGAAGGCCTGCCGAAGCAGATATCGAACTCAACAAATTAAGTTTCTCGTATTTTTCCATAATGCGCACGCTACAGTTTTACTCGCCCATATCGCTGGTTGGTCAAAATGTCGGGAGTGAGTGATTATGATTTAATGACGCTTTCAACAACCTTTGGGTTCATGTAGGAACATATTCCTTTTTACAGCAGAGTTTCCCTGTTAGTCGACTCATGACAAGCTGTCTGAGGAGCTGAGGCTGGTTAAAATGAGCTGTGACATCATGGGTGTAGCCAGGATTTCTTGAGAGTGGGTCATGTCCTGTGCTTACTTATTATAGAGCCCTGTACTGTGCTGTCCAGCATAGGAAAATAACACACATTTGGGCATCGGGGGGGGGGGGGCATCATTCGCACCCAACCATTCCCCCTGGCGTGACGGCCTTGGACATATGCTTGCACAGAACAATACTCACATATCACACTTTCTACACTATATATAGGCAACAGTCATCCTCTAATAATTCAATCACAGGAAGTGAAATTTCACATGCCACAAATTTGAGTGATCAAATTGTTTAGAACAGGAAGTTGACAGAATGGTCAAAAATCAGGAAGATAGTTTCATTGTTAGGAGAGGATGATCAAATTTTATTACATGTACATGTAGAACGACTTATCAAATTAAATCTATTCATGATTGCGTCATAAAAATTGTGGGTGATTGAATTTTAATAGGGCGACTGAATGTTTTATAGGGTGATGAACTGTTAGGGGATTTATCGTACCCTATTTCTTCTAATTTTTTCGAACAGCATTTTTAGACTTAGAAGTAGAAAAATAAAATCTTTATGTCAACTGAGGCTATTAAAATAATGTGGCACGGATATGATATTTATCCCAAGAACTGGAAAAACAGCTAAATGTAGTGCAACTTGAACTTGAATGTTAGCGGAATTTCCTTCTGCAGATGCCTGAAGTTAACTTGTGCCATGTGAATAATTAGAAGAAATCATATACACAAAATCAATGAATGAGTAGAGACAATGTACATGTACATGTATACCACTGTTGCAAATGTTTTGGCTGACACACTTTGTGAAAGAGAAGTATGAATGTATTGCAGACATGGTGTTAGATTGTTGAACCATTTGGTTGTTGTTGTCTGGGGGTTGAACCCGGAAGGAAGTGACACACTGGGATGAAATTCAGACCTTAGTGGACAGATTTAAAACAGGTGTGTTTATGAACCAAATCCCCTCTCTATGCTCCGATGGCATCATTCATACTGGCGGAGTACTGTAGCCTGTACATGTAGGTGAACATATATGGGCCATTTTCATGAAAATCTACAAGTAATGGTAAAGACAAATCTAAAATTCAATTTGTGCAGTTTGCCACCAAAATGGAATTATTCATGACCTTGTACAATGTAGGCCACAGAGACTGTTTTCTTATCAACCAAGCCAGAGTCACTGTGCTTAACCCCCGAAAATGGCTAGAAAAGTTTTTCCCATTCTAGCCCATGTTATTTTCAGGTGGTAACGGAAAAGACAAATTTGTGAAGTCATTGAATTCAAGACCATTTTCTTTTAACTAACCAGTTAGTTTTATTTTCAAACTGCCTTTTGCTAAACATTCTTTTGCTGTTTTTCAAGTTCCAAGAAAATTTATAATGAGAATGTCACTAGAATTTTCTAAATACACTGTAACTGTGTTAGTTGGCCAAAACGGTAAAGACAAGTTTGAGTAACGGTAAAGACAGATTATGTCGGCATGAGGCCGGCTGAACTGGATTAGTGTGTCTTTCATGGTAAATCTTTCTTGATATACACTTTCAGATTTCTCGTGCTTTGTTTGGTAACAATCATAAATAACTTAACTGATATACAATGTAACTCAGTAATGGTAAAGACAGACAATAATAAGTGCGACACACACTTATTTTTTCAAATTTGTAGAAAACATGTGCTCTGTTGCCAAAAGGCTGGACGGAAAATGGCTGCCCACACCCTGTTACATTTAACAATGACAGCGGTGCCCCCTATATGACATTCCTTGTGCTAAATTTCTCCAAAAAACTTTCCTGGTAACGGTAAAGACAGCTGAATAAATCCAATCTTTTTGCAATATTTTTCACACATCAAGATATGTGAAATGAACAGGACTTTACATGTATATTCTCATATGTTTTACATAAGGCCAAAAAAAAATATATGTCTGTTTCCGATTACGGGCCAGAAAAAAATAGAGTAGGTAGGGCCAAAAAAAAATTTATTTTGGAAATAAATTTTATTTTGATGTCCAGTACTCCTGTCCCATATACAATGGTCTACAAATATATTCTTGATTGTATAACATTCCCACCCACTTTAACATATTCTCCCAGGACACATCCCCCCATATTTTCAGATATTCAAAAGATCTTATCCCCCAAAAGATAAAGGGGGGGGGGGGAGATACCCTCAAAATATATTGTTGGTATTTTTATCTCTACTGGATCGAGCAAATCTTGATATTTCAATAAGTTCTGCTGAAACCAGTTATTGTACTGATATTATGGAAATGAGAATTGCCAATATTGTATTTGACTGCTGTTTACCACCAAAACGAGTATCGTTTTAATTTATTAACTTGATATGCAAAACAATGTATTTCAAGGATTTCCGCCCAGAAATGATGAAATTTTTAGTGAAAAATACAAAATTCCATATGGAATTTCAGTGCCTTTCATAGGGAGAGTGTACTTATTTTCTGGAAAAGCCTGAAGAAAAAATTGACATATACAACATAAAATGAAATGGGAAATTAATTTGAACGTCATGGAGGTTTGTACCAGCGACTACTTAATTCGAACAATTTGAGAAACGAGACGCGATTCCTGACTGTACAAGAGTACAATGATTTGAACAAGCCATTTCTCGAAAACAGAAGAATTATTACTTGCTTGAATCTTGGGGGTTTATTTCAATGCATTCATAATAAAACAAGTCGGGAAATTTTGGATTTTTTAGCGGAGAAATGGTACCGGTCGGTTAGACTTTGACGGCGACTAGCTTTGACTGTGTCGTCGCCGATTTCGCTGAAAACGAACACCACTTGCAAGCTGCCGTGTCCGCTAAACACTGCTTTAACAAACGTCATTTCAAGCCATGAAATCAGTAGATTTCTTTCGAAGTTGATGGAGAATATGTTTAAAATTGTCCTGGTAAACATGATCAAGTCGACTGAAGCGTAATCGGGTTGCTGATTTCTCGATTCCCGACCTAGAAGTAGGTGCTTTATTTCCTGAAAAGATCGTCAACCTGCCGCCATGCCATGCGGTCAGCTCCAGTCACACTTTACGGTATGCTGACTGTGGGCGCGCCGCTTTACGGTTGTTGTTGTTCTTGTCGTAAAACGCGGCCTTGGTAGTGATTTCGTTGGAATTTGCTGATAAAATTTTTAGAGTCGCACGATTTATCTAGACTCGGTCGGGTAACCGGAAACAGACATATTTTTTTTCTTGGCCTAATGGTATCCAACAGAAAGATTTTTTTTATTAAATACTGTGTTAAAATTATTAACTTTTAAACTGCATTTACAATGGTAACGGTAAAAAAAAATTCATTTTCAGATATGAAAATTTAATCTTTTAAAGCAGTTATCTTTGCCAAAATAGACATTTTAGAATAG
This sequence comes from Hanleya hanleyi, assembly GCA_036873755.1. Classification (NCBI taxonomy): domain Eukaryota; kingdom Metazoa; phylum Mollusca; class Polyplacophora; order Lepidopleurida; family Hanleyidae; genus Hanleya; species Hanleya hanleyi. The sequence goes on from JAVTVY010050513.1 coordinate 40,895, forward strand.
AGAAAAACTATAAAATGTTTAAAGTGATCGTAAACCCTCAAGTAAAGTTTCCATCAAATGAAAGACCATTTCGAACAGTGTCGGAAAATATTAATTTTTACGATTTTATTACATTTGTACATAGAGTAAACTGCAATTAAAGCATGGTATTCTATGGTGGTCTGTTGCAATCATATTTAGGTCCAGTGACGTCACACTATATATTTCAAACTTTGTATGCACTTTCCAATGCTTGATTCAAGCTTAAAGGTTATACCAAATGACTCTATACTACTTTGCATTAAAACATACCCGGTAGTGTTCCAAACAACAAATTAGTATTTTTTTCTTGAATAATGTCATCGAAGTGGGTTTTAGGACACGAATAGCACACATGTGGGAGAAAACGTATTGGAGCCATGACCTCCGATGCATGACGTCACAACCTGATTACGATTGCGCCGTAAACGTCATAGTCTATGACGTCGGGAGTTGTTACGAAAGATTCACCCAACTGTGGGAGTTCTAGCGTGATGTCACTGACATTTTGACGTCACAACAAGCATTTGGCCGAGATCGTAATCAGGTTGTGACGTCACAGGTCAAGCGATCACAGCTTTCGCCGTTTTGAAAGGGGCGTGAAATTGTCGCACTTTACTGCTGCTATTTCCAACCTTGGGCAGTTTGAAAACATACAAAAATGTAAAACAAGTCTATATAATCACCTCTACAACAATTTAGCACAAAAAAGTAGCAGATTTTGAGACCATTTTGTATAACCTTTAAGGTATGTATACTTTGAGTTTCAACACAGACTCACTGTTCCAATGTGCATGTTTCACCAAAATCTGGGAGATGGTGACTCATGAGTGTCAAGTCAATTTGAATCTTGCATTTAATTTCCCCGATTTTGGAACATGCACATTGAAACAGTGAGTCTGTGTTGAAACTCAAAGTATACATGTACATACCTTATGCTTGAATCAAGCATTGGAAAATGCATACAAAGTTTGAAATATATGTATTATGGCAGTGTGACGTCACTGGACCTAAATATGATAGCAACAGACCTCCATAGAATACCATGCTTTAATTGCAGTTTACTCTGTGTAATAAAATCGCAAAAAATTAAAATAAATATTTATTATAAATAAATTGGAATTGGAGTTTAGACCCTTTTAGTCAACTTCCTGTGCTACATGTACATGTACAAGGTAGTTCGATCACCCATTGATTTTATGGTACATGTACTTGGTAGATAATTTCGTTTCTTGCGATTAGATTATGAGACCATCTACCATATGTTAAATGATGGCCTTAACTCAAACTTTATTGAAAACTTGAACACCTGTAATTTAGTGGATGCCAGAGAATCACATATACATGTACAACGTTCTGTACAAATTGTCTTGTGTGTTAGACAATCAAAAAGGGGATCACAGGGGGAGGAGGGGCAAGAGGGGTGGAAAAATTGGCACTCCATGTATATATTTTGTAGCTGTACACACATGTACAGTGAACAAAAAAAGTGAAACCTGTGAAAACCGACATCTGGGGAAACTGACCAACCTCTACATACCAACATTTATCCATGATCCTAATACTTAAATTTAAAGCACTTTGAACCTTGATAAACAAGCACCCTGTCAAGACCAACACTATAATCTGGATCCAAGCACGGTCGTTATACACAGGTTTCACTGTTCATGTACATATATGTCTGGTGAAAGGTATTTGCAGGGTACATCTTCACATACATGTACGTAATTTAAATCTGCGAGGCTCTTTACTGTCGAAAATGAAGTCAATACAATTTAGGACAAGAGAGAGAAAGCCTATGGAGCCTCGAGGTGACAATCCTGTATTGTCCAGGACCCTGATTGTTAACAATGTGAAAAATGTGAGCAATTCTCTGTCTGACCAAAACTGGCACATTATTGAGATGGAAGAGATAATCCCCTACATGTATGTCAAGATATTCGGGGGACCTTTGATCCTGTAATACAGCCACAATATCTGACCTGTGACTGGATCAAAATATATCCCATATCTCACATATAAATGAGTTGTACAGTCTGACTGTCACTACTTCGAAAGCAACCTGACATGTGTAGTCTAGAAGTACATGTTGGGCTAATTCCATTGTTGCCCTGCTCTAATTTTTGAGCTACATGTACATGTATATAAAATAAACATGTTGCTGTAATTTAAATAATTTCCAAATAAATATCTACCTTTTGATATGTAGATGTATACACCTCACCAAAACAATCAACGAACTTGTATTCATGTTACATGTACTTAATCAAAAGGCATAAATGATATTAGGAAGGGCAAATGACCAAAATGGATTTTATTTCGAAGGGCAATTTGTCAGAAGGGCAAGTATCTGGAGGGAAAATTGTCGGAACGGCAAGTGACCTAGATTCATATTAGCTATACCTGGTGAAGCCCTATGGATTACACATTCTCCTCCTTGTTCTCCTTCTCTACCAAACTTTGGTTATTCATGTACATGTACATGGCTCCTTAACTTTTTAACAAATGTACTGATTTCTCTTAACTTTCACCAGGATAGCTATGGGCTCATAGAGATTTGGGCAACACTATTATGGTCATTAGGTCAAAGGTCAAGATCACTCTAGCATAACAAAAATCAGAAAATCATTGAAATATTCTCTCTTTTGTGTGTGGATATATGGAAAGACAATTTCGCAAAGCAATAATGAAGTCAAGATCAATTGATCAATGAAAATAAAATATTTACTTTTAAGCATTGTTAAGGGAGTTGAGTAGAATTTAACATCATTTTCAATAACTGTTCCATTATATTATGATAGTGCCTACATGGGCACGTGCCCACAGTTCATATTATCCTGAACACTAATCAGCCCAGCCAGTACAGCACCAGGTCACCCATCCAAGTATTAACCAATAATTTCAATGTTGCTTAACTTCTGATGATAACCGATGTGTCCAATGTGACACGCTAAACCTTATTAAATTTTTAAGGGATACATTAGTTTATGTCAGGTACAAATTTTAGGTCAAAGTTCAACATCATGGTGGCCCCCAAAACAAAGATACATATACATGTACTGAAGCCATGTCTGTTCTACAAGTATCGCTTTGTTGAAATACATTTTGTTTGATCGTTATATAGCTGAAATATTGTTGAACGTGACATTAAACCTTAATTCTCTCTCTCTACAATGTATTGCCCGGTTCCTGTTTGAGGATGTGGACTGGACTGTGATCAAACTTCAGGAATACGTATACCTCAAGCTTAGATGCTGATGGCAATCATGAAACCTATTGAGGTCAAGGTCACTCGGGACTGATAATCGGGAAAAAAACATTGAAAATAACATTTTTATGAATGGATGCATTAGTGGGAAGCAATGGGTCAAGTACAGAGATCATTGAGGTCAAAGGTCAATGTCATGAATGTCAGGAAATTTTCGCAAGTTCTGATCCCAAACTCCCATTCGTAATTCATTATGGAGGGTCCAATTTTCATTCGCGAATTTCAGCGCAAATCAGGCCTTGCTGTTTGAAAAATGATGGAGAGCTAAAACAGTCCTAAATTTTCCAAGGAGGGTGATTTGCTCTCCTAGAATTTAACCCCTTCAAAATACTTGTATACTGTATGTGAGTGCATAAATGTAAGGTACATGTACAATGTAGTATTAACTAGTAATACCAATTTCATTTTCACTTCATAAAAAAATAAATAAATTCAAATTCAAATGTTTGTGGCGCAGAGCTCCGGATTTGTACTTCTGTACTAAACAGAATACATAAAATTTACAACTTAGTAGCAGTTATTCACAAGTTATATCAATGACAAGGTAAAATATTTTGCAATGATAAAACAATATTTTTCTTGAAGTTTGTAAAAAAATAAGCTGTTCACAAACATATTTATACAGTTTTGGTACATGTAAATAAATGGCCTACTACATGTAAATGCTCATAATGAAGAGACAGTGTGTCAAAATCTTGTTAAATGCATACAAGACTGTCCCAAAGTTGATTGAAACTCTTTTGTGAAAAAGGTAGAAAAATAACAATTTACTTCCATATGCTTTTTCATCCATGAAAATCGGGAAAGTTGGCAGGAAATACTTTGTTTATCAAAGTATACTTTGATTGAATAGAGGCAGGGAAAGACTGGAAAACCGTTCTTGGGAAGTCATGAGGTGAGGCAGGCATTATATCAAATAGATTTTCCTAATGCAGCCCAAGAACAGTGCTTGGTGGTATTACAACAACAACACACACTGACGAGCCCAGGTGCGCGAAAATGACGCTTCTCAAAAGAAAATTCAGGCCAGGCCTGCGCAAATACATGTAGCCTGTGATCAATCATAAAATTCAATACCCAGCTATGAAATCAGATCGATATTGAGGCTCTCAGAAGCTTTTTCTAGGAGTATTTCTTCAGAAATCCTTTCTGAACAACACTTGCTTTTTTTTTGTTTTTTTTTTTCATTTGAGTTTGGGCGTCAGATGTCTTGGGCGCCCATACATTTTTAAAAACTAAATTGCTTCTATATTCAGCCTTGATCATCAACTCATTGAAACATGAAAATCTTGGAAAGCTGATATATTTTGACCAACATTTAGCCTACATACATGTACATGTATAGGCTCTTCTTCAAACATCAGACAAAGTTTAATGAACTACAATGTACCAGGTCCATAGGTTACTGATCAAACACTGCAGAATTTGACACATGCATGTAATTGAAAATTTTCACTAGCTTTCTAGCATGTACAGGTACTAATTAAAGGTAATTTCATCCTTCACATTTTTCTCTTTCAAGATGGCTGATCTGATGACATAGTACAGTATTGCCATATTCCATAATACACCAACCCAGATAATACATGTGTACATGTACATGAAGATGGTCAACTCTCAGCTCCCCTTATCTCTTCCCCCTCAACATAAACACACGTCCGAGTCATTTTACTTACATGTACTGCCGTTTTTTTATTATTACCATTTATTTTCATTATTTGCATGTTTTCCAACTTTAAAACACTTTCCAAGCGCAATTTCCCTCTTTGAACATGTTGAAATCAGTAAAATGCTTAAGCCAAACTCATTTCGTTCAACAACCTCAAAGACAATTCAAATCTGATGATGGAAATACATGCAGAAATATTGATGAAAATAATATGCTCTGGATAGAAAATCCCATCAGGGGAGGTAACTCGTTTGCTTAAACATTCTCAAACATGGCCGCCGAACGATGTCGGCCCAAATTTATTTCAAATAATGAGTAATGAATAATTAAAAATATGGCCCCGCCCACATCACTTCTGAAAAACAGTTTGACGGGAAACAAGGAATCACTTGTCATTAACCCTAACAGGTTTCACAAAATAATTTGATTTTCTTCTGACATTTGTAGTTGCTCTGTAAATTTGTGCATGTAGGTTAGGTTTTTTTTTGACAGACACAACTTCCTATTGAATGACAGACTAGATGCTTGTATTTCAAATCTGCATATAGGCAGTAATCCCTCTAAGAATTCAATCCCGCTACATGTACATGTATAAATACGAAGCTGCGCATCTGAAAACCTCTCGGCTCTGGGCGCCAGCCATTCATAATGTATTCAATTTGAAGCAAGACTTCAGGAACACCAAGCAGTCAAGTGACAAATATACAGATTATGAAAAAATTTGCCATTAGAAATGGCCTCTAAGGTTTATGTCCAATCAGAGAAGTCGGTATTCATTACATAAGTCTGTTGATGCATCGATGATGTATACCAAATTTTGTCATAGAGCATTTGAAAATTATCAGAGATAGAGATCATTAATGATTTCGCATAAATTAAAGATGGCCGCCCATCCTTCCCACCACTCAGAGAAACTGATGTGGTTATTCATTGCAAGTGTCTTGATACATGGATGCTGTATACCAAGTTTCATATAGAACACTGAAATGGTATCAAAGATATACATCATCAAAGATTTTGCATAAATTAAAGATGGCCACCAAGGTTTCCGCCCAATCAGAAACACCAGAACTGCCATTTATCGTAAGTCTATTGATGCATCGATGATATATGCCAAATTTTACATCGAGCACTCGAACGGTATCAGAGATAGAGATCATTAATGATTTCGCATAAATTAAAGATGGCCGCCCATCCTTCCTGCCACTCAGAGGAACTGATGTGGTTATACATTACAGGTCTCTTGATACATCGATGCTGTATACCAAGTTTCGTATAGAACACTTGAATGGTATCAAAGATATATATCATTAAAGATTTTGCATAAATTGAAGATGGCCGCCAAGGTTTCCACCGAATCAGGGAAACTGGTTTGGTCATTCCTTTGAAGTTTCTTGATGCATCGATGATCTATACCAAGTTCACACACGGAACAGTGAAATGGTACCTAAGATACACAAGATTAATGATTTCGCATAAATTAAATATGGCCGCCAAAGTTTCCAACCAATCAGGTCCAGATTCAATAGGGTTCTGGGGCATGAGCATATGGATGTGCAGTGCAAGTTTGGTGTGCCTAGGGTAAGTCGTTCTAAAGATATCTTGGTAACGAGAAAGCTGTGATGGGTTCGCATAAATTAAAGATGGCCGCCAAAGTTTCCAACCAATCAGGTCCAGATTCAATAGGGTTCTGCGTCACGCGCATACGGATGTGCACTGCAAGTTTGGTGTGCCTAGGGTAAGTCGTTCTGAAGATATCTTGGTAACGAGAAAGGTGTGACGGACGGACGGACAGACGGACAGACGTACATGACGACGACAATACGCATCGATGATCTATTGATTAAAAAATCAATCACCCACAATTTTAGGGCCCAAATTCAACCAGCGATTCTAAGCATAGTTCGAAATTTTGAATGCACACGTGCACGAATGCACATAAAATTTTGGTGGAGCATGTGTTTATTTTGTGTGGGTGCACAACGTGCACGTAGTTCATTATTACCAAATATCAGTGTTCAGCTCTGTATCCGATAAATACCTTCTTTCAACAGTGAGAACTGACCTTGTATTATTTTTTTCTGTCAAGTACGTCAATTTAATCATGTGTCCTCTCACGAAATGACAAACGTCCTTTCACGAACGAAATTGAAGGCACCTCCATTTTAACTTTAGCGATATCACGAAATTACGGCTACGTAAAACCGACCCGGGGTGAAATTAACAAATGCGGAGTGGTTCCCCTTGTTTGAGTCGAAATACCTTGGAAATGCTTTACCGTGTATAACGTCCCACGGGTAAAATAGTGGGGACTTCACAGTTCTCAAGTCTAATACCATAGGACAGCTTACAAATGCGATTGCCAAATCTTTGCATCACAACCGTCACCGACAGTATCGAAATGGAATGAAATCAGCGAAGTATTACATCATTCTTCACTGCTGCAAAACAATCTAATCTGAATGTTGACAACGAATTTGACGTAGCAGACAGTGACGCCGACGTTGTCGTTAACGAAGACGCCGTTGACACAGAAAGGCAAACATTAGATCAACGTGTGCTAACAACAACAACGAAGGAATCTCCGCGAAGTACTAGTACTGAAGAGAAACCATTTACCTTTCATACTCCCGACCGTCACTTGCCATTGCTGCACTGTACAGTGGTTATTGAGATTTCAATTCAGTAAAAAAAATTGTGCATGTGAAAATTTTGTTGTGCATGTGTTTCAAATGTTTGGGTGCACACTGTCCATGTGATTAATTTTCCGAATTTCTAACCTTGCTGAGTAAATTTGATCACCTTATAAAATCATTGAAATAATGGCCTGATTTTGAACCATTTTGTCAATAAACTTGATCCCACAGATTTATGGTGAAAAATTTCACTTCCTCTGATTGTATTAGGGATTACCATACCCTACATGTATCAGGTCAGATTACATAGCATGGATGTACATGTACCGTCATAAAACAGATCAAACATACACGTACATCTGCTCAGGACAAACAGTAATCCTGTTCATTACAACAGTAGCATTCCTTGTATTCACATAGCCCCAGCCTTGATAGTCCTTATGTTTTCATGTCCAAGTTATCAGCCCTGGGCAGATATCTAAATTACAGGTTACATGGATCCAGCAATTAGCTGGACTAGATATTGTACACAAAGTCAACATGCTCAATATACAGTAAATCAACATGGACATGTACATGTATGCAGTAAAGGTCTGCAACATATCCACAGAGGACTTTGGTTAATCAAATGAATTCAATTGATAGATTCAATGAGTGAAACCATGTGAATCTCACCCCAGCGATCCAACCAAGGCTGCTGCAGGTACATGTACCCTAACCCAGAAACTCTGGCTGTGATAGGTAAATTTAGGGTAAGGGGGCGTGGCATTCCTATCACAGCCGAGATCGCACCTAGGTTAAATTTTAGCGATAAAAATTTGACTGGCGAAGAGCAACTTTTCGCTGACGAAAATAACGAAACGGGAGAGAAAAAATATGCCAATTTGATACAGTTTGACCGACCTGAGCTTCTTTCACCATGTACATGTACCATCTCTAATGACTGTTTGGGACTCCAAAAAATTAGTGACGACGAAGAAAACACAATAAACGCTCGATTTCGATGTTTACCGCCATTTTCTCAGATTACAGCTCAACGAGACTTGACCGCGCGTGCGCACTAGTATCGTGACCTTTCTGATCTGACTATGGTGAAATGGACGAGTCACGTGGTGAGAAAGGTCAATCGCGTTGGAAATCTCGTTTCTCAACGAGACTGAAAATGGCGGCAACTTGACGAGTTAGATGACAAAATTAGAGTTTGGAAGAAGATTTCGTCTAACGGAATGAGTCATTAGTTGATTATCAAAGTTCTGGAGATGCCCAATCATATTATTTATTCGATAAAATGCTTTTCGTGCCTTTGTCTCAATTCCCCACGCCGTGTGCAGTTGAAGATCTCGAGCGACTGACGTCTTATTTATTTTTTTCCTTTTCGGTCTGTATATGTGATTCAGGCTAAGGGGTCAGCAACAACAATAATAAAAAAAAAAAAATAGACCCCTTAGCCGATGTTTTCGGGCTACATGTACCCCACCTCCCCAGGTGTTGAAATGTTTAAAATAAAATTATTTGTCTCATGTGACCGCCTGACCGGTAAGAATAATTTCTATCCGACTCCTCCCATGTAGCCTGAATGCGCTAAGGGGTCATTCAAGTATTGCGTACGCAAATAATTGGATTTTTTTACCCCCCCCCCCCCTTCCATATACGAAATTTAACCCAGAATATATAGACCCCACTCCCCCTACATGTAGCTGCAGGGGTCGAAATGTTTTTTGAGAATTACTTGTCACTGTGACAGGTAACTATTTTTTTTACTTGTCACCCTGGTACTTCAGCTTGTCACTCCTACTGAAACTTTTTTCACCATACTCTCATCATATATTTCAACCAGTCTCTCCATAAGACAGAGAATTTGAACACAAGTTTTTTTTTCGATCGCGAGACATTTATGACAGTGACAAATTTGTCTCCTTCCTTTAGCTCTGCATTGCCAAGATGAATGTCCTTACTCCCTGATGTTAACTCAGTGGGCTCATTTCTGCCACCAGACTGTTCCACTATTAGGAAGTTCAAAGTAAAATGTCAACAGAATGGTCAATTATGAAATTAAATTTGCTGGAACAAAATTTTCTTAAGGATCATAACAGCAGGAGGGTTTTATCAACTTTTGTGTGGGTTACCCAGATTAAAAACTCGACTTTGAAAAATTGAGTTTTGGGGAAATTTTGAAATTGAGTTTTACCCCCCAAAAAATGAGTTTTTTATCCATGGGAAATGCGCGCCAAACACGCGCGAAAACTGAGTTATAGTGAATAAATAAGTCGAGTTCCCAAATGAAAATGTTGAATTGTTCTGACAAATTATCAAGCAAAATCATTGTTGTTGTTGTTGCATTCACTCGATCAACTCGCGAGTGTTAGACGTTAGCGCTTGTCCGCTTGTCTGGAGCAAGTAAAAATCGGCACAGGCAACGCAACGTTCACGTTAGCTGCCCGTGTTGACAAGCACGATTTCCTTCCGATCAAAATACTCACTGACGAAGTTTTATTGAGCTCTTATTCTCCGAAATAAAACGTAAGAATCAATCACCTTGTTCTGATTTCATTTTCGACTTGCCAGGCATGAATAGTCGATAGAAATATAGGCCAATTGCGCTAAATCGTGCCAGTCAATTCGTTTACTTTATCCATTAGTTTTGCCTTTCAAGCGCATCGTGTGCAAATCTAGCGGGAGATTAATCCTGCATGGAGTTTGATGTACCGGAGCTCTCGTGTTGTATGGCAGCGGGATGAATGACGAAGTGAACAGAATGTCCGATGTAAATAAAACGAAACTCAACAACTGTTTCCAGGAAGACAATTCAGTCATGTTAGGCCTGTATTAGCTCGGAATTCAGTATTTTTAGAACAGAATAGTTACTTGTCGCGGCGACAGGTGGAATTTTAATTTAGTTGTCACTTGAAAAAATGACTTGTCGGCGACAGGTAGACAGGCGTTATTTCGACCGCTGAGCTGTGTACGTAATACTGGACTGCCCCCTACATGTAATACAAATACAGAATAATTATGCCGCTTGTGTTTTACATGTACAATGTTGCATACATGTAATGTAACTATGAAAAAATCAAATTTCCCATACATGTACATGTACATGGAAGCCTGATCAGGTTAATGTACATTTATAAGTGTCTAATTAAAAATGCATTAATTAATCTGTTGCCAGTTTCCTGTATTCAGTTTGAAGGTTTCTGAGCACAACCATGAACCCATCCCCCCTTTAATCTGTGCAAAAAAACTGATGCCCAATATAAACATACTCTGCAAAGATGTCTGGGGTGCTTCATTGCTTACATGTACATGTACCATGAAATAAATACAATCATTCCACCCCATCACACAAGTTTTTCAAATGTTTTCAAATACATGTACATGTAGTTTGCTTGTTTCTAACACATGTGGTTCTTCTATCATGTCCATCTGCGATAGTCTCAAGTGGCAGGATACATGTCACATGATGTGTTGTCAAAAAAATGAAAAACTGAATACAGGACTGAGGAAACTGCAATCAGGTTTATGCATTTAATATTTTATGCAACATTACAAAAGACAAAAGCAACATTATTACATGTACTTCATACATTTGTATCATCAATATATAGCGTGTTCAGGTTACTGTAGGGAGGAGACAGGTAGAAATCGTTCTTACCTAACCTCAGACAGGTAATTGTTTTTTAACATTTCAACCCCTGAGCATGAGGTTGAGATATGTGTCATGTGCTGGCATTGGTACTTACACATGTAGAGCCGTTACAACAGGAACGGTGTCTGGCACATGGTTGGTTAGCTGCCAATAGACTGGATACATCATACAAGGTGAAGGCAAGTGAATAAATTACATGTAATAACAGTACATTAGGGGGCCATCTGTATTTACCATAACATGTCAGCACCAGTCTGCAATCTAGAGATGGAATTTGAAGAGAGTTCAAGTAAATTCATATACTGCAGCCAGTCTGGTATTTGTTCATTAATGCTACATGTACATGTACTAGCCTGTCTAAGAGATGCTGGGTGTGAATACTGTCACTGTTTACATATTCTACATCTGGTCTGAAGGTGATAACTAGTACACATGTGCCCTATACAAGATCATAATCTGCTCAATCAGCACTTCTTAGAGGGCACATATATACTGTGCACATCTTATCAGATACAATCTCAGTGCTTCGGATTTGAAAAATCCAGAAGAGCTAAAAATCGCTCTTCTAATTTTGTCAAGAAGAGCGATCACTCCTCTAAAAAACAACCCTTCTAAAACTTTTAGAAGAGCTACATGTATTTACGAGAATGGGGATGTAACTAGTAATTCTCATTTTATGATTCTTCTTGCAAGAAAAGTATTAGTATTATTTTCAAACTTCTTAACATTATGAAATGCGACATCAATATTATCTGACAATCATGTATGAAATGATTATGTTGATAATAAACGTAAGCGAAACCAGTTATCCCTGATGTGTTTCATTGTTATCCCTTTATTTCTTTCTGTGCCTTTCCTCGGATTCTGCGATGTTTGAGAATTTTGTCAATGTTTTGCGCAGTTTGCGCCAAACTACTGTTACGGTACCATGCCGTTTTCGGCCGTATACGATAGAACACCACCAGTGTTCCGCCTTTTAAATGTTTCTAGTCTAACTGTTGGTGGAAGTTTTGTAGCCATTTCGCTTATTCGCGGCCACAATCGATCAAACAAATCCCAAAATCAGACGAGCGCGCCAACAACAATATGTCCGTCGACACATCCACACACAGCTGTATCCGCCGCTGTGATTGGTCAGTATTTACACACAGCTGTAGAAATTTAACCAATTATAAGCGAGGACGTTCCGGTCCTCGGTTAAATCCGAACCAAGTTTAACTCCTTTGCCAGAAGAGCTCGCACACTTCCGGATTTTCGTGATCGAAACGTCTTGCGTTTTCATGGAAAGTTATTAGAGGTAAATAAAGATTATACATACGATAAATTGAAGAAGCGCGAAAAAAAGAGCCTCTAAATTTTGATTCAGGCGCGCGATTGAGCGCTTTCGCTCTCGCGCTTCTTAAATCCGAAGCACTGCAATCTAGATATTCAGTAGTTGTCCAGCATGAACTGCATTTAAATTCTCTTATAATCTGGGGTTCGTACTATAATACAAGTTAATCCTTAGACACTACTACATGTATCTTGCCCCGATAGCAGGGCGGTGCACAGACACATAGCTGACCGCATGAGTTCTGATTCGTTAATCAAGATGCTTTGCTATCTCTTTAACTAAGGAAATCAATGATATTAAACTGGTCTACTGCCAACCTGAAGTTGCCAAAATTATCATAAATGTAGCTAATTAGTCCTTATTTGTAACAGTAGGAAAATCCATATTTAGTCATCAATATTTGGTTAAAAACTTGCTCCAGGTTAAAGAGATAGGTTAATCCTTGGATCAAAGTGCAAACCAATCAATCATTCAATCACAGGAAATGAAAATCTCACGCGAAGATCAGGGGGGGGGGGGGAGACTGAATTTATTGGAATGACTGATTGAATGTACATGTATTGGGGTGATTGAATTTTGATAAGATCATTGAATTATTAGAGGCTCTATTGTAGGATACAAGTACATGTACACTCTGACATACATGCAGCTCACCATACCTGGTACTTACAGTAGTATAACTACAGGTATAAATATTGGCCATGTTTGAGGCTTTCTGCGGATGAAGTTAATGGGTCAAAATTTGATCATCGAAAATGTACATTTGAACCAAGAGACTGAAGACCAGAATCAAAGTTCTGCTTAATATGTCTGAGGTACATGTACATGAAAGCAGCTGAATTTACAATATCCAGAAGGAAGATTCAGTTTTTACTGACTATCAACATGGTCCAATTGTTTTGTTGTTTTTTTTCTCTGACACTGACAATAAGTATGGCTGCAATGCATTCATTATGATCCTACATTGAACATATATGCAATGACCTAGTTTTTTTGTTCATCTTTCCAATCTGAGCCATGCCACAATGTGAATCAACACAAGTCACATCATCAAAATCGATTCTTGGCTGAAATTTTTTTTGGGGACCTGGAGGGGGTGAGGAGGGCTTGTAGGATACAAGTACATGCACCTTTAGAAGGTTCCAGGCAATTGGAGGGGGTGAGGAGGGCTTGTAGGATACAAGTACATGCACCTTTAGGAGGTTCCAGGCAATTGGAGGGGGTGAGGAGGGCTTGTAGGATACAAGTACATGCACCTTTAGGAGGTTCCAGACAATTGGAGGGGGTGAGGAGGGCTTGTAGGATACAAGTACATGCACCTTTAGGAGGTTCCAGACAATTGGAGGGGGTGAGGAGGGCTTGTAGGATACAAGTACATGCACCTTTAGGAGGTTCCAGACAATTGGAGGGGGTGAGGAGGGCTTGTAGGATACAAGTACATGTACATCCACCTTTAGGAGGTTCCAGACAATTTGAAAATAAAATGTCATTTTTCTTATATTTCAACAAGAGGTAGAGCAAACCTTCAACATTCAAAATAAAGGATAAAATTCAGGGGTTAACAGGATTAATTTGGCATATTCCACAAATTTATATAAGTTCTACTTTAATGGTTTAGCTGTACTCTAATATATGGGATTAGATAGGAACTCCATGAAAACTGCCTGTATTTTCATAGAAAATGCTCATACAATGTATTTGTTAAAATGTCATTTTTAACCAAAATGCCTTAACGATGCTGAATCCGAAAATCTATTGAAAATGGGGGGTCACCACTCTCGCACCAGGCTTCTCTGAAACACAGTAGAATGCCAACATGGAAAACCATAATCAGGAGACAAAATTACACTGATTTCGCTAAGTCAGTTTGCCAGCGTTCCTTTGTTTACATGTACATCCCATGTATGTCGTATTGCCTCGAAATTTGGAAAACACATTGTCCAATTCAAAAACCCTTTCAGTTCACTAATGTTCTCTTGAAAGCTCACATTTTCGTTTTTCATTGAATGTCTTTTAAATATCGCTATTTTGGTAGATGCGCAGAAAGATGCAGACTCAAAAATGAATTTGTCTCGAACCTCCTTCATACTTGGACATTTTGGTCTAAATGGCTGCACAAGTACAACATATTGAACATCTGTGTTTAAATGCATGTTGAACTGTATAAATAGATGTAGTTTATAAGGGATCAGATTTTTCCACAAACTCAAGTCCTGACAGCGCTTATGACTGGTTGAAATTGGAGTCGTTTTAGGCTATAAAAGTCTGGGTGGGACCTTGTCAGTGATTATGACAGCTGTTAAATATGATCTCTGTGCAAGTTTAACACACCTACCATGCATTGCCTGCATCTTCCTGCCATGCCAGGCAGGCACTTCAATACTTGAAGAGTCCAGACTTTTTTCGATAACCTGTGCAGCGACTAGACTGCATATATTTGTAATGATGTGGACTGCATGTACTATTGTAAGCTTACATGTACGGATTACGGAAGCCACATGTTTAAAGTTAATTTGATAACATTACATGTACATGTATAACATATCGTACCCCTAACAAGTTTCCAAATTTGATAAAACTAAAAATTCTGAAATCACATGAATTAATATTGTGGCACAGCAGGTAATGCCAGCATGCTATGGATTCATTGTAACATACATTTATGTACATCTGTGAATCATTCATCCAATGTTTCCCCCCCAACACACAATCCGCCTTGGCGTGGAGATAAATAAATTGATGCGGTTCAGATCTTACGTATGAGTGAGTGATTGAGTAGTAGGGTTTAACGTCGTTTTCAACCTTGTTTCAGTCATATCACGATGGTGCCTACATGTGCCAGAACACAAGAGTGCTTACAGTTCCTATTACCCTGGACACTGATCAGCCCAGCCAGTACAGCACCCACTCACCGTCTTACTTATGATCTGCACTAAATGAATGGTTTTGCAAAGGTTATAAAGATGAAACACTGTATCATAACAACTGACTTCACCTGAAGAAAGACTCTAAATATATGTAATTGTACAACAGCAATTGTGAAATGCCTACAATGTACATGTAGCATGTGCCAAAATAGCCTAATTATCCCTTCAGTAGACCCCTATACAGAGTACACAGCAGTCAGTCTAAAGCGTATTGATCGGTTGTCATTTACATGAGCTACATGTAAACCTGAGCTACTACCCCACATGTACTCTACTCTCCTCATGCCAGAACATCATTACTAACCCATCTGGGGGATTCCAGGCAATACTCTGCTTTGATAGATAACCTGGTCTCTAAGACCCCTCATCATCCTACATGCCTAACTGTTTAGACAGGCAGTTGGACTGAGATGCTCTGAGAATCCCACACAAACATATGCATGTACATGTATCAGGCATTATAATAGCTCAGCATATGGACTTTCTTGGCAGGCTTTCATCTACATGTATATGATTTGGCAGGCTTTCATCTATATATGATTTCGCTGGGAAGATTCGTGTTAATGCAGCTCAGAGCTCCGCTTTGCTGGCATGTTTGATTGACTTTTTATTCAGCGTGTAATCGACATGATTGAATCAGGCAGCACTGCAGACTGGTCGTTACTATTACATCATCCAGGATGAGCTCAGCATACATGTACCACAATCTAGAAATACATGTATACATGTATGTGATGAAATGTTATGAAGTCAGCAATAAGCATGACAATGCAGGGCTTCGTGTTTAGCGTGAGTGATAGCTCACCTGCACGCAAACACTCGCGTAAATTCATGTCACGAGAGTGATTTTTAGCTCACGTAAACTGTCATATTTTATATTATATTATATTGCAACCACTCGCCTGACTTTCAAATGCCCTCTCCTAAATATTTTGACATGGGCTATTTTTAGATCGCGTACTTAATTCTAAACACGAAGCCCTGCAATGAAAGCATGCTTTGAGATCAACTACATGTAAAGGAAACGCACAGAAATTGACCACATGTCAACCCAATATCGGCCATGTTTCGACCTGATGTCACAGTTTCGATCCTATCATTGACATTGTCAATATTTTAATCATTGTTTTTGAGCAATTTGAATGCGCTTAAAAATTTATTTAACAATCTGTAGATATTGAGAGTGAATATGATTTAATGTCGCTTTCAACACTATTTCAGTCATATCACGACATTTGGTTCCTATTCTTTACACTCTAGTCTAATTCTAAAGACACATGTAGTAATTCTAAACAGCTCAAAGCTGAAATAATATACGCTTCCCAAATCAATCTTTCTACAAATCAAATGGAGATCAGGTTAAGATTGGGCCAACATCATGTCAACACAACTGGTAAACCCAGGGCAGGGCATCTTCACGATGTCACGGTTTCTATTCGAGAGCCAAAAGCGAACCCTTGACTTATCTTGTGTACATGTAGCAGACCGCGTTGCCGTTCCGCCCACATTTCAGACCTACATGTAGAAAAACTGCGCTGATGGTAAAATACGTTAGGATTTTACTTTCGCTGCTAAACTATTCGCTGATACCGAATGTAAAATATTTAATCCAAGCACGCATAACAATAAAATATTAATGAAATTCGAAACATTGATGAAATTTTATAGAAATCCACCCAATTCAAGTCCTTCAGTGGGAGGGCGAGGTCGGATACACTGACCGATTTCAGTGTTTCCTACATTTGCCTGGCATGTTGGATGTTTGATAGTAGAGGAATGGGTTTGTTTTCTCTTCAAATAGATTTTGTTTTAAACTATATGTTTCCTTTATTTTTATTAATGTTCATGGTTGTTGAAAATGCGCATGTTCATCTGCCACCGGGTATCGCACAAGCTGTGGTATTTTCGAATCTGTTGTCACGGTCGCCATGAACGCGGTAAACAAGTGATCTGATTGGCCAATATGTGCAGGATGTTGCTTTTGCTGATCGGCTGACATCTACCGCTGTGTTGTTGTTGATACAGTGTCCAAGTGGACCAGGGGTATCTATGCTAGAGATACCCCTGGTTTTAGCGAGGATACGGGCAGGGGCGCCCCAGTCGCCTCCTACGACAAGCTGTCCAAGGTGCTGATGGTCTTAATATGTTCCATGAAATGGGGAATCAGTGTGCATACATGTAGCCCCACACCAGTTGATTCCCATGACCCGGGGGATACCTACATGTAGTAATGACACCCCAGGTCAATCCCCGGAAGCCTCACAGGGTTGGATTTGAAGGGCAGGGGTTTTTCTAGCCATTTTTTCATCGTGGTTACCACTATGAAAAACAATATATATTGAGTTTTCTCAGAAAATTTCAAATTGAGTTTTGATAAAAAAAATTGAGTTTTGCGATTTTTGCCGTTTGCACGCAAATTTTTTTTGCGAGTTTTCCTACAACATACCAGTTGTCAGTTGATAGGTTGTTTCGCATGACCCGCCCGCATCAATATTTTGGAGATAAATAATGCCGCATGTATTTTAATTATCAGTAATTATTGGTCGTAAAAGAAATAAGTAAGCAAATCTAAGTAAAACGAATGAACCGTCACAGCGCGAGTCAGTGCGAAGGCGACTGAAGAGCCGCCATCTTGGTTCACATTCTTGGGGAAAGCCCTATTTCAAAACGAGGCACAGTCCTTTTCTAGCGGGGATTCCCTCGTGTCAAGCACGTGGCAGTAAAGTTTTAACTTCGGCACTTTTGTCGGTTGCGTACCAAAGCCATCGTGGTTTTAGTTTATGGATCAGTTGTTTCCTCATCAACCAATTCATTTAACCATCCATTTATCTGATGAAACACTTTTGAGCGAGGTGGTCGAGCACTTCACGTCTTCACTCCCGACAATAACAACGACAACACAGACTGTCGACGAATACTCGTAGCTTGAGGACGACGGACATACAAAATTCGTCGCCGTGGACAGAGAATCCCTATCTTCAGTCAGTGTAAAAGAAATAAAAGAAGATTTCAATAAGAGGGGACTCCTGACGTTGAAAATTCGGGTAATAAATTCTGCAGTTATCTTTAATATTGGTCACAACTAAGACTTTTTTCCCTTGATTTCTGTTTACACAATGTGTGTGCATTTGAGTTTTACTGTCTACCATAATTATTTACATAATGTTTCAATTAAAGTAAAGCAAACTTAAAATGTCTCTTTAGAGAATAATTATTTCATAAATATTTTTTTCTGGCGGTATTTATGAGAGTATTTCAGAGTGTATAAATCTGTAAAACAGGAATGTTGCCAGGTTATATATTCGATCACAATCTTCTCTGTTAACGGTAAAAAATTTAGCTTCAATAATTAATAATTATAGCATCTAGCATGTATGTTTTAGCATGAGGTCATGCTAAACAACCTATTAACTCACAACAGCCGTACTGTGGTTTGGTGTGGTTGTACCGGAGTACACAAAACATGCATGTAACAAGTGAACGGCTGACTATCTTAGGCCGAAGTTTATATCTTGATCGACAATGCAGCAGCAGTTCTATATGTTGTTGTTGCTCTAAGAAGACACGTCGTGCTAATGTCGCCTTCAATTGTTGGATGATACACGGCACCCTGTCATGGTTTGGGCCAATGAGTTATCTCATAACACTGAGTTATTTTAGCAATGTTGTTGTAGACTGATATAATTCATGTAAATAGAATTGTCAGCATTTGTTGGTCTCTGAAGAAGTGTCGTAAACATATGACCAAACATATGACCAACCTCAGTTCTGTAATTGGTGCGATGAAAAAGTTGGAAAAATTGAGTTTCATCATTTTTTTGATGAAAAAGTTAAAAATATTGAGTTTTGTAGAATTTCTTGGCGCAAAAAAATTGAGTTTTCAAAATTTTGAAATTGAGTTTATGAACAATTTTGGGCTAGAATAACCCCTGGAAGGGTGATCATAATGTACATGTACATGTACATGTATGTATGCAATCTGATCAAAATGTAGAGTGATCAACTGCATGTATTAATACAGTGATCATGTTGATTGAATTGTTCACCTTAAAAAAGAATGCCCGTAAACTGCCTGGGTGTGATGCAATATTTTGCCATTGACTGTTCGCATGGTGACCTGAATAGGTTTCACAAATTAATACAGAAGTTTCAGTATTAAAACCATGGGTCCCGTAAAATCAAGTCTGAGAGTGTTTAGAAGCTCTCCTGGAGAAAACCTTAGAAGAATGATGAAAAGTGAGAGTGACCACTCTCCTTAAACCCGAGAGAAAATTTTCTATAGACACCTGGTTCTGCCATTCAACATAAAATCACATCCCTGCTGCATACATACATGTACAATGTGTACCCACCAAATTGTATCACTACATCATATTCACAATATTTCTTCAATACTGCAACATACATGTAGAGCGGAGTGACGGAGACTAAGAATAGGGGAATACATAGCTTGGACTGAGCTAGGTTATTGGGCCAGTATTGATTATGCCTCCATAGTGAGGGTAATTATAACCTTCATTGATCATTCAGGGTAATCTGACTATACAACTACACACTGTAAGATGACCTGATAACTCAGGGCAGACAACCTTAAACACTGTCAAATGCTCTCTCAGTGACCAGGAAAGTACTTTGTAAATGATCAAATGGGGACTTCATGGCAACACTAATGTACTGAAATGGGTAATTCTAGTTGGAGGCATCCAGAGGAAATGTGAAACAATTATTCACATGTATTACATGTACACATGTACATGAATAACCTCTGTCCCATCAGCCTGAGTGAAGGTTCCTGGTTGCCGAGCAAATTTGAAGCTCAACAGCCTCCATTCACCACTCAAGACAAGTCTGAACCTGATCAGTCCCTGTCTACAATACCAGCAAGACCCCCTGACAACTATACCATCAAGACTGCCATCACGTCACACAGGACCCCCTGTTCACAATACCATCAAGACTGCCATCACATTATACAGGACCACCAGTTCACAATACCATCAAGACTGTCATCACATCATACAGGACCCCCTGTCCACTATACCATCAAGACTGTGATCACATCATCCAGGACCAGGTGTCCACTATACCATCAAGACTGTCATCACGTCACACAGGACCCCCTGTCCACTATACCATCAAGACTGTCATCACATCATACAGGACCACCAGTTCACAATACCACCAAGACTGTCATCACATCATACAGGACCACCAGTCCACAATACCACCAAGGCTGCCATCACATCATACAGGACCTTGTTCACAAGACCAGCAAGACTGTCATCACATCATACAGGACCCCCTGTCCACAATACCATCAAGACTGTGATCACATCATCCAGGACCAGGTGTCCACTATACCATCAAGACTGTCATCACATCATCCAGGACCAGGTGTCCACTATACCATCAAGACTGTCATCACGTCACACAGGACCCCCTGTCCACTATACCATCAAGACTCATCCATCATTCAGTGTCCATATATCACATCATACAGGACCACCAGCATCATCGCATCATTCAGGACCCCCTGTCCACAATACCAGCAAGATTGTCATCACATCATACAGGACCCCCTGTCCACAATACCAGCAAGACTCATCGCATCATTCAGGACCCCCTGTCCACAATACCAGCAAGATTGTCATCACATCATACAGGACCCCCTGTCCACAATACCAGCAAGACTCATCGCATCATTCAGGACCCCCTGTCCACAATACCAGCAAGATTGTCATCACATCATACAGGACCCCCTGTCCACAATACCAGCAAGACTCATCGCATCATTCAGGACCCCCTGTCCACAATACCAGCAAGATTGTCATCACATCATACAGGACCCCCTGTCCACAATACCAGCAAGACTCATCGCATCATTCAGGACCCCCTGTCCACAATACCAGCAAGATTGTCATCACATCATACAGGACCCCCTGTCCACAATACCAGCAAGACTCATCGCATCATTCAGGACCCCCTGTCCACAATACCAGCAAGATTGTCATCACATCATACAGGACCCCCTGTCCACAATACCAGCAAGACTCATCGCATCATTCAGGACCCCCTGTCCACAATACCAGCAAGATTGTCATCACATCATACAGGACCCCCTGTCCACAATACCAGCAAGACTCATCGCATCATTCAGGACCCCCTGTCCACAATACCAGCAAGATTGTCATCACATCATACAGGACCCCCTGTCCACAATACCAGCAAGACTCATCGCATCATTCAGGACCCCCTGTCCACAATACCAGCAAGATTTTCATCACATCATACAGGACCCCCTGTCCACAATACCAGCAAGATTGTCATCACAACATTCAGGACCCCCTGTCCACAATCAGCAAGACTGTCATCACATCATACAGGATCTTCTGTCCACAATAACAGTAAGACTGTCATCACATCCTGCAGGACCTTCTGTCCACAATACCAGCGAGACTGTCATCACATCATATGTAGGATCTTCTGTCCACAATACCAGCAAGACTGTCATCACATCCTACAGGACCTTCTGTCCACAATACCAGCAAGACTACCATCATATCATACATGACCTCATGACCACAATACCAGCAAGATTGTCATCACATCATACAGGACTTTCTATCCACAATACCAGCAAGACTGTTATCATATCATACATGACCCCCTGTCCACCATACCAGCAAGACTGTCATCATATCATTATGAACACCCTGTCCACAATACCAGCAAGACTCATCGCATCATTCAGGACCCCCTGTCCACAATACCAGCAAGACTGCCATCACTTCATACAGGACCTTCTGTCCACAATACCAGCAAGACTGCCATCACATCATACAAGACCCCCTGTCCACAATACCATCAAGACTGTCATCACATCATATAGGACCTTGTCCACAATACCAGCAAGACTGTCATCACATCACACAGAACCCCCTGTCCACCATACATGTACTTGTACCAGCAAAACTGTCATCACATCATACAAGACCCCCTGTCCACAATACCATCAAGACTGTCATCACATCATAGAGGACCTTCTGTCCACAATACCAGCAAGGCTGTCATCACATCATACAAGGCCCCCTGTCCACAATACCATCAAGACTGTCATCACATCATACAGGAGCCCCTGTCCACAATACCATCAAGACTGTCATCACATCATACAGGACCTTGTCCACAATACCAGCAAGACTGTCATCACATCACACAGAACCCCCTGTCCACCATACATGTACATGTACCAGCAAGACTGTCCTCACATCATACAAGACCCCCTGTCCACAATACCATCACGACTGTCATCACATCATACAGGACCTTCTGTCCATAATACTAGCAAGACTGTCATCACATCATACAAGAGCCCCTGTCCACAATACCATCAAGACTGTCATCGCATCATACAGGAGCCCCTGTCCACAATACCATCAAGGCTGTCATCACATCATATAGGACCTTGTCCACAATACCAGCAAGACTGTCATCACATCACACAGAACCCCCTGTCCACCATACATGTACATGTACCAGCAAGACTGTCCTCACATCATACAAGACCCCCTGTCCACAATACCATCACGACTGTCATCACATCATACAGGACCTTCTGTCCATAATACTAGCAAGACTGTCATCACATCATACAAGAGCCCCTGTCCACAATACCATCAAGACTGTCATCGCATCATACAGGAGCCCCTGTCCACAATACCATCAAGGCTGTCATCACATCATATAGGACCTTGTCCACAATACCAGCAAGACTGTCATCACATCACACAGAACCCCCTGTCCACCATACATGTATCACTACCAGTTGCTAGATGGTCAGTACATTACAAAGGACCCTGTCCACAAAACACGCACCAACAAACTTTTATGACATCATAGAGATTTCCTGTCCACAATACAACAACATTCAGTAATACTTGGCCTTGTTTCAAAAGCCCCCCTTTGACAAACAAATTCAGATCAGTTGATACGACCGGCTATCGAGGTTCATTAGGAGAAAAAGGCAGAAACGTGGATAAATATAGGATTCCCAATTTCGCTAATAAAATGCAGACCTATGAAGTCTCACGCATTCGGCGTGAGACTCACGCATTGGGCTGCAATCTCACGCTCTCACGCAGCCACCCCTAAATCTCACGCATTCGGTACACTTCAACAAAAAAATCTGTAAAACACGAGTCTTTTGCTCAAAGTTGCCAGTGTCCGACGCACACGGCGCACAGGAATGTCCTATGGGAATCACCGTCGTCAGCCTTGCGTCGTCATATGTTACGTTCCCGTTCCAAAACTGTTTCATCGGCTTCCTGTCATATCGGGCACTCGCAGGCCCTATAATACGCACAACGCAGTATCGGGAGCCAGGCTGTCAAAATGTCTGACATGCGGTCAGGACTTGGATGACGCTATAACTTCCAATATTTTAACGATGAAGATGAAATAATCCCAGGTGGTGGGTAATTTTTTTTGATCACATATACATCATGTTTAACGTCTATGCAATATATTTGGTGACAAATATCATATAGGCCTTCCAAAAATACAAGCAATATTCTTACTCCCATCAGCAAAACAATCAGAAAAACAAACAAAACAACCAAAAAAATGAGTAAAAAACTAAGTGATGATTTATGATTTTATTCCTCTAAAATTGGCCAGAACGCGTCTCCAGCCATCTTGAACCCCAGAGCTTCCGGGGCCTAGGCGGCCCCTGGACCCTCGCCTTAAGTGCTGGGATAGTAGTCGCTAAATCTTACTCTTTGGGAAATTTTGAACTTGAGAGGTCTGAAAATGATGAACTTAGATGATCATCTGCATCTGACTTGTTGGATGGTCAGTTATACTACATGTATGTCTGTTTGAATACCAGACATGGATTGGCAGACAAATGCCAAATTCCAATTCTGTGGACATCTCATGCATGCATGTAAAATATAGGTCTCTTGATCCACACTGTCAGACAGGTTGACCCCAGTTCACACAATTGACTAGTTCTCAGCCAGCCAGCCAGGAAGTCTTAACTTGAAAAGCATTCAGTTTGGAACTGGCCTGAAACAAGACATCCAATCCCTGATACATGTACATGTGAACCATTAATAAGACAGGATATCACCCTGGTCACTGGGTTAAATCAGTACACAACCAACATTCCATATATGGCAGGCCATCAAGGTTTGTTTGAGGTAACCAGGTTAACTGAATGTACATCCCTTTAATAAGAAAATATGGCATCACTGTGATGTCATCAGTGTTGCCAACCTCAATTGCTTTTTACATTTTCTGGTAAAGTTTTGCAGTGATCTACATGTACATGTGTATGAGCCGGACATGCAAATATCAACTGGCTCTGGCAGACAAGAATGAACTGCTCAGACATGCTACAATGTGGGCATCACAAACCCGGTAAACAGAGGCACAAGCTGAGCTCATGTATACACAAGAGAAGAGACAAAGAGAATTCAGGATGTCAGTTAAAAGGAATTTTAGATCCACAGACAATACATGCTGTCTTTGAAGTTGCTTTGTAAACCGGTATGACATGGAAATGAAAAAATATGAACATGACAAAAATACATGAGAATTTAAATGCAACAACAGAGAAGATGAAAAGTGAGAGATAAGAAATTATCAAATCATGAAATGCTATTCTATCAACCACAGGAACATTATTTGATGTTGATGGCAAGAAAAATCAGAATTGAGAACAATCAGCTGTCCACGTTTGTCGATTCAATGGCAAAATACCAAAATATCAGCAGAAAAAAAGTAAAGGTGTTGTTTCTGAATGCTACCGAGTCAGAACGGTCATAAACAAGAGCCTGTGCCTTAGCATGCTTACTCTATAAGCCTTCTGACTTTATTCAACACTTTCGCTGTCAACGCGGCTAGGACGGCCAAACTGACTTCTCGCCATAATCTCAGTACATGTATAAGAGATCCATGTTACATATGTACATGTAGCTGGTTAGTCCACTTCCAGGTCTGATCTTCCTTACTCTCTCAGACATCTAAGTAAACATGGTTAACACTCAGTGAACTCTTCTATAGATTCACCATGTGTATGGCCATTTTCTCACTGCCTGGCATGCTTCTTCCTGTTTTGTTGAACATAATTACAGGTTGAATGTACAGTGTGCTTGTCCATTCCATGACAGGAAACAGACTTTATACAATAAGCTTTCAGTTCAATGGATACACACTGTATAAAACTTCCAAAATAACATGTGCATGTTCATGTATATGCATGCACAATAAATATTTAAAATAAGTCTCATTGCCATTACACTACAGCCAGCAATTAAGTTCCCCTTCTTTCGCGAACCATTCGCGAACCGTTCGCGAAAGAGCGAAAGATGTGCGAAAGTAACGCGAAAGCGTGCGCGAAACATCGACAATGCTATCTAGCGAAAGCAATTTTTTTTTCGCAAATGGAAGTTTCTTTCGCGAACGTATTTTGCGAAAGTATGTTTCTTTCGCAAACGATTTTATCTTTCGATCTAATTGAATCTTAGCGTTACGGCTGCCGTGACATATTTTGTATTCTTTTGTTATTATTCAATCAAGTGCCCTTTGTTATTCAATTTTACCGAGATATATGTTTCTTCTTTCTATTACAATCAACTTTATATTAGATCTAAAAACATAATTTTATATGCTCTAAATTGGGGTAGGGAATGAAATCTTTCGCGACGTCTGCACGAAAAGAGTGCTCTCGCCAAGGTCCGCGCGAGAAGGTCACAGCAGGTCTTCAATTTCACATTCCGGTTTTCTCATGCAAATAGTGAATGCTTTATGCAAGAATTTCGTCCATTCATGCTAGATCTTTGTTCTATTTGCGTTTCACGATAGGATCTGTTATGAACTGTTTATAAGATTGGGCAATATGAGAAAAGAAAAAGTTATTCAAAATTGTTTAATAATATTTTTTATCAGAATATTTATTTTATATATTCTTCTGTGCTATCGGTAAAATTATCTTGCATTCTTCTCGTTTGTTATCACATTAGTCCAGACAAATGTTTAGTATTATGTAAATATTTAGGAAGAATGGTCTAATAAGTTGTTTCTCCGTGATATCTTCCGTACATAAGCGACAGGTTTCCGCAACACAATTGTATTGAGGACGGAAAACATCTTTGGAATGTACCTTGTACGCCTCGATGAGAACGAATCTTTTTTTATACCATCCAGGATAATATTAATTAAGTATTTTATCAACTATTTTTCCTTTTGTTAGACCCACCCGATTACATTTCGATTTTTGATTGATTGAAATTGTAGTCCCCTTCCCATTCGGATTTCGCGGCCCATCAACTCAATGTTCTATTTAAATTTCACGGTACATTTCTTCGTTCATTTAAGATCTTTTGCAGCACTAGATATTAAAATAAATAATTAAATAACAATGAGAGAGCAGAGGGAGATATAAATTTCATTTCAAGATATGTGATATTTTATATTTTCTCATGTCTCGCAAAACGGGATTAATTTTTTGTTAATTTGAGCTCTAGGCTTAATTTAAAGTGTTACTATTATTATATTGGTAATATACTCTAACTTCGTAATGGGGATTAGATCAGCATGTACCCCATGTGAAATGTTGTTCTTTTATTCCGTTGTTTATATGTATTGCGGGGGGTGGCTCTTAATTCTGAGTACAACAAAAATTTATACATTCGTCTCACAAACAAACAAAAGACGCTGACTATAACAGAATCTTGGGACAACAAGCTGTGTAGTTGTTATAGTATTTTGAAAATCAATTCATCTGTAATCACAGTATGGAAGTGAACAGTAGGAGATCACACTTTAAAAGCGCCGCACGGCTTCGGTACGTGGTGCGGCTGTTTTCAGGGGCATAGCTCCGCAGGGTCAAAGTTCGCACATTTGGACCACGTGGGGCTTTTCGCCGCGGGAATAGAGACGACCTCATTGACCTGCTTCATATTTCTTTATCCATCTAAACAAATTACAATCAGTACATTTTGTAAACATTTAACTACACGGGTTTGTGAGCCATTCTGTCAGTCATCCAACTTTATTTACAGGCAAACATGTACGGCCGATTAAAGTTTAACTGCAGCAGCGGGCAGTCCACTCTTCGCTCACTCCGTCCGTTCATTTCATGATTTTGTTTTGGTTTATTTCGTTCCGGTCAAACTCCGTTTATATATTCCGGTCATAATTCGTTCCGGTTTAAAACTTCTGCGGTCAAATTTTAATAACCGAACCGAAACGAGTGTAAACATTAACGCAATTGGCTCTGTATTCACATGTCAAGCTTTTATACGACATTTTATTGACTACTGGCTTCTTTCGCGAAAGATAGATACAATCACGAAAGATGAAGACTTCATTTCTCAACTTATCTTTCGCGTACATGCTTTCGCGCACGCATATGCGAAAGCAGTGTGACAGGTCCGTGTGACCTACCGCGAAGGGTTCGCGAAGGGTTCGCGAATTTGCGCCACTTAATTGTTGGTCGTACTGTACATGTATTTATTTTACCTTTTTAATATTGAAAACATGCCTGTGTATTTATGTACATGTACACTGAAAGATGAGACGCGAATACAGCTTTTTAACTGGTGACAAAAATAAGCATTATCTGCAAAAAAATCTTCTCCTATTCAGTGTTCTGGACCATGTACACACATCGGTACATCATACAAGTGCAGAATCTATTAAAGGTGCATACATTGTACCTCAACACTTGTAAATTGACAAAATGATCTCCAAAGTTCACGATATTGACAGAAAGGTTGATCGATAGCGCCAATGAACCGTGTCGATATAAATGTCTCGGACTGACAGTTCCATGCTCTAATTACAGGTCCACAACATGTGTACATGTAGCCTATGTACATGTACATGTAAACAGTCAATTGAAATACTCGTCTGAGATTTAGATGTACGTATGTACATGTATTAGTTTGGGCAGCCATACAAGGAAAAAAATAACCCAATGGGCTCCAATACCCCTCGGATATCATTTATTGTTAATTACAGTCAGCAATCAGTCAGTGATATTCAACAGACTTCAGGTCCAGGCATATGTGGTATAAATTTGGACAATGTACATGTAGATATAATCCTTAATGAAATATTGTACTAAATAGAATCTGACCTGGATAAAATAGGTCAAGGTCAGTCATCTTCGGCACACCTTTGGACTAACGCCAGATGTATGTATAGTATTAATTTAGAAAGCCTAGCTATATTACTTCGTGTTATGTCATACTAAACATGATATGATCTTGAACAAATAGGTCAAGGTCAGTCAACTGTGGTAGGCTTCTAGTTCTAGTACATCACCAGTTGCATATGTAAATGAATTTGAAGACCCTAGCTTTAGTCTTTCAAAAAATATAGCAAATTCTAGAATTTGACCTTGATAAAATAGGTCAAGATCAGTCACCTTCAGCACACCCCTGGATCATCCACAGATGTACATGTAGTATTATCAATTTGGAAAGCCGCTCTGTATTTCTTCATGTTATATCATAATAAACACTATATGACTTTGAAAAAAATATGTCAAGGTCAGTCAACTGGGATAGGCTTTGAGTCAATCACCAGTTGCATTTGAAATATGAATTTGGGAGACCCTAGCTTTAATCCTTCAAAAACTATAGCAAATACTACATGTAGAATTTGACATTGATAAAATAGGTCAAGGTCAAGCATTTTCAATAGGCTTCTGACTCTTCACCAGATGCATATGTGGTACATGTATGAATTTAAAATACCTGACTAATCCTTCTTGAGATATCGTGTACACAGACAGACGGACAGACAGACGATGCTGACGACAACAATACCCTTCGGGGAGGGGTAAAAACCAGAGGAGTGATGAAGCAGCATGATCGAGTGGGTCGCCACTCAAACTCCCACCACTTTCCCCCGACTTTTGGCTGAGCTGAGGTCCAGGAGAGGGATTTTTAGCTCTCGCAAAACCAGAATTAGGAAAGCTGTGGTGATAGAGATTGAAATATGACCACTCTCCCAGGGGTTGAAATGTTCCAAAAATTTTACCTGTCCAAGGGCAAGGTGACAGGTAAATTTTTTTTCTACCTGTCTGCTCTAGATTCTACCTGTACAAAGCAATGCGGTCTGAGACGGACGAGATATACCAATCTGTTAATAATTCATGATGTACAGCTGGTTGAGTCATCTTTAACCCTTTCACCGATTATTTCCCCTGACAAAAGTGACCTGCTGACGATCAATTCCCTGAGAACTGTTAAAATTTGTATATGTTGTCTTTGGAATGTTAGAAAACGTGTTTGCGTCTGAGATTTGTAGAAAAACATAGGGACCCCGTCTCCACAATGAACACTCCGGTGTTATTTGCTCCAGTTTTATAGCAAAATAAATAAAATAGCATACAAAATTAGGTTTTACTTCAAGAGAATGCGCTTTCCCCGGCTTTCTCGACTTGAAAACGTCAAAATTCAACGGAGAAATCGTCTTTTTTCGATGGCATTTGACAGTGTTTATCTCGAGTTGTACTCGGCCATTTGCAATGTTTGACCTCTCATTCCAAAGCGTGGGCTTTCCCCTTTCGGTACATGACATGACCTGGGACGGATGGCAAAAATAAAATGGAGGATACGATTGGATTGAAAATGATGTAATTCCATTTTCCCAGCCACTGTCTACGCGCTTCTTATCTGTTGGCGGATGGAGGTCACGTGGGCGAAATTACGCATACCGATTGGCTCGTCGTCCGAAGGCGGCAACCATCTTGGGCGAAATAGAAAGTTGGTTATTTGTGGATCAAGACTCGTAAAAATATGGAAATAAACTTTGCCGGTTGTCGTTGGCAGTTTTAATCGTCTGGGGAATATTCACCACGCTTTACCAGTCGTGTAACATCAAAAATACAGGAGTTAGGATGAGGTTTTCGATGATTTTTTTCATTTCTGCAGCTTGCTGCCGAGAGGCCCGTCACACGGTATGTGGAAAAAAAACCACATTTTTCGCTCCGATTTTTTCCGTTCAACATCTAATTTTGCTTTATTTCTTTTGCGGAACAAACAAACAATTTTGAGAATCAAATTGATCAAGGTTTTGACTTTCCAGAAGTATACAGTGTTTGATAGGTTTCCGTTAAAACGAATGCAAAAAAATAAAAGTGCTGTACCCATCGTGATGGCCAACAGGTTTAAAGCTAACCCGATCAACCGGGGATGGTCGTACGGGTGGCACTCTCGTTATCCCCGTACACCGGGTTTAATCGGTGAAAGGGTTAACACATAATTATGTTGTTGTCTGGTCACTTAAAAGTTTCTTCAATTGTTACTCAAGACTGTCACTCATGAATTAGTGATTTAACAAGTATGAAAATTAACGAACACAAAGTGTATGTTTCTTTGTTTTCAGCAATTTACTTATTTTCCATAATAAAAATTCAAAACATTACATCATGTCAATAAATTCATGAATTTTAAGCAAACTCACAATGTGTTTGTTATTTTATCCAAGTTGCATGATTTACTTTATGAATAAATTAATTAATTGCAATTCTACCAACAAGTGTTTGTTATTTTGTTACCATAAATTGAAACAAACTTATTGCTTGATTTGTTCCATAGATTTATTTTAACATCTTCAGAATGAATTTGGTGACTAGTAGATTTAATATACAACATGCATTCTTGTTGACTGTTTCCTGCATGTTCAGATCAAATTATATTAATCTGTGTTGTAGCAGACAACATAAACTATCTGATGAAATATTATTTCACATTTTGAACAAACATATGTTCACAAGTTGACATCACAGTCTCTTCAGAAATCAAAGAGTCTAGAGAGTCAGTCCAGTTTGTCTGAGATCTGAATGTCCGCGATTTTTTTTTTTTTTTTTTTTGTTGGTTGTTGGTCCTCTTATTTAATGCAGATTGCCTACATGTAGTTCCACTCTGATGATGAAGAATGGGGCCTTTTGAGAAAACGATCCATTTTTGTGCGAAGTAGATACAACAAAAAACCATTACTGCGGACACTCGCGCGATCGAGGCAACCCCACACATACTGATGACGTCAAACACGATCACGGCGGGAAACTCCCTCCCATGGCATGACGTAGTGCGCAAGAATAGACCGGACGTTTCTGGTTTTCGCGAAATGCGGTAACAACAACAACACGCATTCACTGCAAGTTTTCCGAAACAATTCGCAGATAATAAACTGGACTTAACCCGGATTTTTACACTTTACTGAACTAAGGATTACATTGCTTGAATATTTTTTTTAGCTGTCGCCGACGAAAATTACCTGTCGACGACAGGTAGACACGTGGACTTTTCGAACCCTGCTCTCCTTAATAAAGGTTATACCAAATTTATGATCACCACAACCCATACTTTTTTATGCTAAATTGATGTAAGAGGTTATATCTGACATTTAATAACGGTTGCTGTTTTTGGGAATGGTACATGTAGAAGTTTTAAAAAACCAACTTGAAACCTTCCATTTACCATGCCTGTCTGGAAAAGGTGAAGTTCGTGACCTGCTGACCCATGATATCAGAGTCTGGTTATTCTTGTTCATAGTGAGCAATCGTAGCCAATGTACATGTACATGTATCTATTGTAACGCCATCTACATCACAAAGCTGAAATGTAATGCCTTTGTTGATGTCATGATGATGTTGTCATACCCAATTGTTGTGCAATGTATGTCATACATGTAGGATGTCTGACACAACCGATTAGTCGATAGTACAGTAAATGCAGATCATAATGTAGACTCATGGGTCAGAGGTTATGGCTTCAATACCTTTTTCACCACATCTGTTTTATTGTGTTGAAAAATTCAATTTGACGTCATTTTCATAGAAAAAATCCTTTACACATTTTCTCTGTATGTTTTCATACAAAGTGTGCCGGAGGTATTTGGTAGAACCTTTAAACAGCAAGGCCACAACAGGATAAGCCTTGCCAGGGTTAGATGCAGGATTTTGCCAAAGTCCTTGTTTGAAAATAGCTTCTTTTTTTTTTTTAATTTTTTTTTTATTTGACACAGAGAAGTATTTTACAGTACATCATGACATTGTATACATACATGTATATAGATTGTCACAGGTATTCAGATCTAGGTATGCCAAAGTTTCCAGTACAAAAACTAAGTTTCATATATATTCTTAGTTATCATGGACAATGTTAACACAGCCATACACTGTTTACCAGGTCGATATATGGGGTCCATCTTTCTAAGTTCTTATTGTTACAATTCATTCTATCAAGTAGCATCTCTGCCTCATAGTACATTGATATAGAACGTTTAAATGCTACACAGACTGGAGCTTCCCGTCTCATTTTCATTCTGTAAATAAAATGTTTAGCAAGTATTATAATGAAATTGAACAGGCTTTTCTTATTCTCTGTATATCCAAAGAGTACAAGATCTCTATTAAATTTTACGTTTGAACCTGTCTTAATGTAAATCCAGTTTTGTAGTTCAGTCCAGAAGAGTGATGATATTGGACAGTACCAAAACAAATGCTGTATAGTCTCTATCTCCTCATTGCATAAATCACACAAATTTGACTCGGTATAACCTATTCTCTCCAAAAAGACATTCGTAGTGATAATCCTATGAGTAAGACGGAACTGAAACCATCTCAACTTGGTATCTATAGTACATGCAAATGGAATTTCAAACACAGTCGCCCACCAGTCATTATCATATGTACAACTTAATAAAGTTTCCCATTTATGCATTGTTTTTGTCTTTTCATTATTATTACATATTAAAACAGAGTAAATATCTCTACATCCCTTTGTACTCTTAATCAAGAGTTTGATATTCTTTGGAATCAATGGATAAACTGGACTTGGTGTGATTATCTTCGGAAGATTTAAGCCACAATGTTTCACTGCAGATATAATTCCCCTATACTCTAAAAAATTTAAGCTTATATTATATTCTTTTCTAAATGAATTATATGATCTAAAGCTTCCATTTTCATCGAGGAGGTCATTCACATATTTTACCCCTTTTGTGTACCAGTGGTGGTAGTAGACCGGTTTTGAAAATAGCTTTGTCGTTATTTGAAAAAACTAATTTTGCAAAATGGCTAATATCACTCAAATGGTGTTGAACATGCCAAAACATTGTCAGTACTGTGCCTTTTGCCCCTGATATTCACTTTAATCTATGAGTTTTCTAAAATAAAGTCATTTGATTTTGTGGAAAAATGGTCATTTGATTTTATAGTTGTGTCCTTTTTAAGGACGCTGTGAGAACCTGTATCTAACTCTGCTTGCCCACATGTAACCCACTGAGCCAATGACGTGAGCGAGTGAGACAAAACGGTGAACTCTGATTACACTGATCATCAGATTCTCCAAGCATAATTACATGTATTCATACCGGTACTGCAGAAGTTTTAGACCATGCCACATGAACATTCATGATTGCATGTATACATGTACATGCATACATGTGCATGCAGATGCAGCAAGACAAATTATTTATACATTAAACTGTTGAACAGGAAGCACTGTTCAAGTGTTGATACCGTTGCATGTATAGCCTGATCAGTAGGAATAGATTGTAATTACGAAATTATCAATCTCATTTATCTCCCCTGATGTTTCTAATCAGGGAAAATTAACCCAGAATACATGTATGGGCCACAAATAAAGAAAAGTATGGGATTTTGGTTTTTACACTCATGACAAAGGGCACTTTACCGAGTTGATTATTGTGTCAATGGAGCAGAAACAGCTGGATATTGATATTCTGAGCTTATTGAATCCGGATTATTCAGTCAAATCTTACATGTACATGACTGCAGATCAAAGCTACATGTACATGTACATGTATGGTATAACACAGCCGCATACAAGGTCAAGTTCAGAAATTGATCCATTGTACGATATATGAATTAGGCCGATGATAATTAATGGTTCGTTTCCCGTAACCCGCCCGCATCAGTATTTTTGCAAGCAATAATTACGCATTGTATTAATTATTGGCACTGACGTGTCAAAATCCCTAAAAAAAATGCCTATAATGAGTTCTGATTTCGCGAAGCAGCGCTCTCCAGTGATTTAATTGCTCATAAAATACCGAGATTGTCGTAACAAGTTTCGTAAAGCCGTCTCTCTGTACCATCCCTTCGAAGGGCACTGCAGCGCCACCTGTTGTGCAGTTCAAGGGATTCCCCATAAACTGACCAACGAAACGGCAAACTTTCTTGGGAATCCTCTAAGCTACGTCATTATGTTTTCCAGTCGGAGCTCCGGAAGAAAATTCTGTGGTCTCAATTCCGTAGTTTGTCTGATCGCAAAAACAGTAAATAACAACAAACTGAACATCCACAATATAATCTAACGAAATATGCATTGAGAAGTGAAGAAGTATAACTATTCGTCTGCAAACTAGATATCGATTTTCACGCGGAGTTCTCAAATCAAACGGAAGTATGTTCATCATACACCCCTTTCGTTCCTCGTACACCGCGCAATGAATTTAGAAATGTCTGCATGGTTGATCGCATTCATCCTGGTGTTGATCAAAATGATTTTGGCCAACGGAGCCACGATAGCTTCAACAAACGGTCAGTTTTATGTTAAATTCACAACTTTCCTATTCTCTGAAAAGACGACCGCCAGCTCTGTCATCGAGCGTTTTCTTTCCAAGGCAGATTTGAAACTTCCGTCGATGATTCTCCTGCCTTATATATGGGCGCTTGTAATCAGCAAATAAATTCTATAAATCTATAAATCACTCAGTGCCATGGATCAAGAATCCACAGTGGCGGACTTGGAAGAGAATAAAGACTTCTGTTGTTGTTGTTGACCAGTGAGCAGTGACAGCTGCATTATAGTAAAATTTATGAATCCTAAAAAAATAGGATTAATATTATTACTATTTATGGTTGCTTTGGTGAAGGCTGATTTAATATTGTTAGCCAGTACTAATCTGATGGAAACCAGTTCTAAATTAGCTCCATATATGACACCTCAGGCCATCCTTAAAAATATGCCTGTTTCAGGTAACGGACCATTGCAAAAGATGGGTAGGTAGGTAGGTAGGTAGGCAATTTGTTTTTATTTTTTTATTTTTTTTCCGATAGGCACATTTGAAAGTGGAGTTCAATCACCTACGACACTACAAACCTCAATATGGGTATATGTTGGAAAGTTTTGTCCATTAACATGACAAAGGAAAAACAATACCACAAAGGCCAGGAGTCTGGAGTCGCATTTCTCCGTCCAGTTGGAGAAGATCACCAACTGTCAAGCCAGAGTCGCAACTAAACAAACTAATTAACCAAAACAATTGTAAATATCTTCCACAATCTATGATTATTTCAAAGATGTGAATTTTTGTTTTTTCAAATTTTCTGTTCATCTATTAGTACTAGTATAATTTAAATGGAATATATTGATCAGTTTTATGTAATTTTACAGGTTTTTAATTAATTTACATGTATGTAAATTATTCTAAATATTTTGAACTTGGTATGTACTATTTTTCGTCTGCTTCGCAATGATGGCATTGTTTATTTTTAGAATATACAATTCTATTCAAATCTATTTACCGGGTTCATCTTTCTCGGACCCATAATGTACAAGAATGGATATTCCATGGACCTTCCCTTCAAGGTGCCTCAAGATATCACTCTTCGTTACGGAATTGGTACCCTCTACATAGCTGTCAAATGCTTTTTTGGCCGCTCCACGGAGATTAGGATGTCCGGAGATCTTGTCTTTAAACCGTGGACACGCTTGCACCAGACGAATGTGACGTACTGCCGACCATCCCTCTCCTCTGTTGTAAAACCGATGTGTTGTTAAACGGCTGTTCCCCAGTTGTTGAAAGTTTTCAACTCCACTAGAGACCCCAACAGTTTTTTCATCTTATTTATTTTGGACTAGTTTAGATTTGATTTCATAGGAGGCATTTTTTGAAGTTCAACGCTTTTTAAATTTTCGAAAACGAATCAAAACTTGATTTTATGCAGATTTTTGAAGTTATTTTATTCCAGTGGTTTATCGGAAATCAGTCTATGTTAAAACAATGGGAGATTAATGGGTAAAATTGTACACAATTATGAGTAAATTTCTACAAAAACGTTTTCCTTTCTTTTAATTTCAGGACAATTTTAATAAAATTTGGTAGTCAGGGTTTTTGAACATGCCAGTTCTGCTGGTGGGCATTTTGTCGACGCCGCGGCAATATTTAGCTGCCTAATTTGCATAAATTTGCATAATG
The DNA here is from genome assembly GCA_036873755.1 of Hanleya hanleyi. Taxonomy (NCBI): domain Eukaryota; kingdom Metazoa; phylum Mollusca; class Polyplacophora; order Lepidopleurida; family Hanleyidae; genus Hanleya; species Hanleya hanleyi. The sequence goes on from JAVTVY010050513.1 coordinate 77,641, forward strand.
GAACAGCGTTTTACTATAGTACCAGGGTACCTGCATTGAAACAGGTATCAAATGTCACCAAAATTCCTAAATGTGAACTTGAATTTTATTGAGAAAAAGATTGAACCCATGGACAACCTGAATATTGCCACCCCACATAATTATCTCTGCCCACTGACATTCATTAATGAGGAGTTCATTTCCATAAATGTCTTACTCAGTATAGCTAAATAATATATAGCCCTCAAGAGTATGAGGGCTATAGGTCGGCCCCAGTCACCTCCAGCGAGGGTTTTAGATAATTTTATTACGAATCACCCACCTCTGAAACTGCCGTACATCTAATCTCTATCCCCTCCTGCCCACTATTTTAAAATCTTGAGCACTATTGTGAAATAGTGACGCATATATCGCCGTCTGAATTTTCCAGTCGTGAACTTCGACTCTTGCGCCGCCATGTTGGTGACGTCACTGTATATGGTTAACATGGCGCATTTAAAGTGGAATTCGACTGGAAAATTCAGACGGCGATATATTCGTTACTATTTCACAATAGTGCTCAAGATGTGGGCAGGAGGGGATAGAGATTAGATGTACGGCAGTTTCAGAGGTGGGTGATTCGTAATAAAATTATCTAAAACCCTCGCTGGAGGTGACTGGGGCCGACCTATAGCCCTCATACTCTTGAGGGCTATATATTATTTAGCTAACTCAGTATGGAACATTCATTTTACTTGATGATGTATATTCTAATTTTCTACTAAAAGTGATAAGAAATAAATTAATTGATAATTATTTTAAAATCAAATCAGTTGAAGAGCCCACATTTGTTCATTCTGTAGTAAAGTAGATGAAGCACCATTGTCAGCCAGAAGGAAAAACGTTCCAGTGAGTGGAGTTAAAAAAATGTTGTTGTTGTTGTTGTAAAATAAAATAAAGTAACACAGACTGATAAAACTTACTTCATCACGACTATTTTATACGCTATTAATTTTTTTTAATCATAAAACATTTTAAGAAATATTATTCTGGCGAAATAAATTCAACATTTCAACTGCTTTGTTTCAAATTGCAAGTTTAGTCCACGCTTTCAAGTTCAATTCAAGGGAGATTACTACTAACATGAGTGGAGCTGTTTTCTCAATACCCGCGAAAACGTCAACCGCATGCTGTACCAGCTGGACGTGGTAAGGAGAATTCCATGGTAAACCATCAAACGACTTGCGAGATATTTACTGTCGTGGAAATTGACATTGTAATACATTCTGAGATATCACATATTAATTTATACATTAAACAGTAACAATAGCGCAAAATTTATAGCAAAATAGATCGTTTTTCGCCAGCATTCAACCTCAACAAACGCTATCAAACCTGTCAAAAGGGTGCCGCCATTTTAGACGGGAGACGCCATCTGGTGTCATGACCTCGTTACCCCTGGTTACGTGGAACAACAAGACGTTTTGCTCTTCGCGGGACGTACAAGTCTAAATAAATTCGGGATTACGACATGAGCCAGTGCAATTTCTATTCATTTATCAGTCAGAACAATGACACGAACATTTAAATAACGGACTGCCACTGTTAACTCGGTCATTCTCATCGGAGACAGCATTCGCGGTCACGCAAAAGGGCCGCAAAACGGGCTATGAAAAAACTGAAGCACGTTTTGATCGAGTTAATATTCTTGCGATATTCTGTGAGAAATTATGAGAATTTTAAGACCAAATTGAAAGGGAAAAACCCACTGGCTCATATCGTAAGGGATCATGCAAGTTGAGGACTTTTAAAAATGCGTCGCCATTTTCCACGGCGACCAGACGCGTGTGCAAAATGAAGTGAACTCCAGAACTGCTCTCTGCCGATGACGAAACATTTTATGGACTAATTCAAATACCATCGACAACAGAACATTATATTTACTTAATCCAAGTAATTTTCACAGTTAATTAAGGCAAAAATTCATGTTTTATGACCTTTTCCGACACCACATAATTTGTGTTTACACACGCAATTCGCATGGCAGCTCATACGGCTGTTGGGGTCTCTAACTCCACTTTGTTTCCTTTCGGAATGCCTGCCGTCGCTAAAGAGACGACACAAGAAATGTTCAACAGGATTATCGCTCGAGCAAAAGACGGAGGCTGCATGTCACGTACGCCGATCTCCCGCAGCTCTCGTCGGTACAAATTGCCCGCCCAGAGAAACACGTGCTCGCTGATTCCCCAGTAACAGATGATGAACCAATGATCGTGCTCGTTGTGTCTTAATAAGCCAATCACGCATCACTTTGCAAAAGGTTTTTGGTCAGGACGTTCGCGATATGCGCATGTCAAAAGTTAGTCAAAGTTTATTTCCGCTTTCTGTTTTAGTTTTCTTCGGAGGTACGCTCGTTGGAAATTAAAGTGAACGTAAAGGCTGAGGCAACATGCACTCTGTGGGAAAGAGCTACATTGAAATACTGAAATAGCAGCAACAAATATTTTTGGGGATTTTTTTGCACCAAGTACGAACGAAATTATCTCCGTTGTATTATTATTATGCTGGCTATCTCACTCAGAGCAGTGACGTTGTATCACCTTGGAGCTCTTTATTCGTGGAGTTAGAAAGCGCAGAAAGCATGTAAACATAGCGACGCACGAGGAGGATAGCCTGACTTCAAGGTCTGACGAAGAGACATACATGTATGAAGGTTTACAGGGTTACCAGTTTGAACCAAAACGCTCCGATGTCGACGAAAGTAGTGAGTAGTTCATCGAACGTTTCAGGTCAGTAAACACTTGCTGGAGACACGCAACACAATCAAAACACGCTTGAAACAGCCGAGCTCTCCACCACCGCAATTACAATTCGTGCTACAGCGATGCCAAAACAAAGTGATACTACGTCACAGGAAAATATCACGTGCTCCGTACAAGCGTTTTCATTGGCGCAAGGCTAATCAATAAACTGATATGGCCGACTCCAGTCGCTCGTTGCATCAGTCAATAATTCCCGTGTTTGGAATTTTTTTTTTGGAAGGGAAAAAATCACAAAAAATATTTGTTGCTGCCAAATGATACTTTTAATATAGTTCTTCCACACAGTGCGTGTGTTGTCGCAGCCTTTACGTTCACTTTAAAGTTTTACGGGAGGCGATTCTATTGTTTTATGATACCATTTAGCTGGATTTCGTTACAATTATGGGCGAGTGATAAATCGGTCGCCTGGAGGTCTTTGGGCGTGTGTGGGCGCGAGCGATCGCTCGCCCTTCCTCGCAAAGACTGAATACAGACCAGGTTTGGATTTTATTTCTCTTCTGGTGAAAAAAAAAAATAATAAAACCGCCGACCCTCGATTTTTAGTTTTTGATGGGTCGGTCGGGTTACCGGAAACCCAGATAATTTTAAGGACGGCCTCACATAATGTATTTTATGTCAAGAGTCATGTCTATGGATTGTGATCTGTGATTTCTTTTTAATGGTTAATATGTATGCATTATTCATTTAATTAGCAGGTCACTGTTCCTCTAGCAGAGGTTTTGTTTGATAAATCTAGTCCAGTAAAAGGTTTTATATTTTCAAATTTTCCATCCCAAGTTTTGTTTTAGTATTTTTTTTTTTTTTCTCGCTAGGTAATAATTAATAATTAATAATTATCGCCCTCAGCATGTCTATTTTCAAAAGCAAGGTTACGAGAAACAAAGAATTAATTAACAATGGCCTTACAATGTATACTGAACTGTTCGGGAGGCACTGGACAATTGACAAGTTGACAAGTTGACAACGTCCATATTATCAAAACTGTATGTGACTGCGATTGAGGCATATGAAGTTAAAATATTGTACATCAAACAGTGTGAAACAATAGAAACAGGGGTTGAAATGTTTCCTAAAAATCTGTCTGAGGTGACAGGTGATTTTTTATTTTTATTATTTTTTTACTTGTCACCACAAAAATGCACCTATAGAAGACAATTAGACGAGCATTATTTCAGCCCCTGTAGACATGGGGCAGCCAAAGTCCCAATTACAGAGAGAGCCTTTGGAATTTATGGAGTTGGACAATGATGGGGATTTGGGGGGGGGGGGGTTGGATCTAATGAGATGAATAGGCAGGGGATGTCAGAAAGAGAACTGCATTGGGAGAACATTTTAAATGTACCGTACATGTACATCTGTGCTTTACCGAGAAAGTGTCATAAATGCTGAAAATAATTGAAATTTATTTGAGGTTATTTCTAAATGGCATGATTGTACTACATGTAGAGAATTCATGCTATACCTTGGTAATTAGCAATTTAATTTGATGTACATGATGATGCATATCCAGTTCCTGCCTCTGTACTTCCTTGTACATGTATGTTTAATACAGTAGCGATGCCTAAACAAAAATCACCAAATATTTCATCTCTGCTTACTCAAAAGTTCTACTAAATATCTCTGCACACTTTGCAACGTACAGAGAAAATGTACAGAGAAGCTAAATGTACATAAGGAGTAAGGAAAATGACATAAAAATTAGATTTTGTAATGCAAAAAAAACTGAAGCCATAACCTCTGACCCATGATGTCAGAGTCTGAGTACGATCACATCGTACAATATTCACTAGTTGGTTATGTCGGATGTCCTATTGTGATGTACATTGCCAGGCCAGAATATTTCATTCCGTTTCCGTGTCGCTTCCGTCAAAGAAAAAACACGGAACCGATTTATCGTTCCCCATTATTATGTTCCGAATAAACGTGGTGTGCATATATTATTTATACATGTATGAGGTAGAGTACATTGTTGTTGTGAACGTCGTGCGGACGGTCGAGGTCGGGACTTCCTCAATCGTACATGTATGCGGACCAATGAAAGTGCTAGCTTGTCTTGTGCACGTCATCAGTTTATGATCTCGCGGCAATCTCCCTGGTCTGACGCATGCATGGTGAACGTGCAGTCAACGTTGTGGGAAATGTCAAAGTTTCACACGCATTTATAGTACAATTTTGTTGCTCCATGTGTTTGACTAGGGAATGTCAGAAGCCACGAAACGAAAGGGGTTTTGGTTGGATGTCCTATTGTGATGTACACTGGCAATTTGCACATGTCATAATAGCAGCACTTGACGATTTGTGTGATGTCACTCCAGCTCTTCTTGAAAGGAACAGGTGAAATTCATGAATTAAACGTCTTCCTGCATTTACAATGTAATCAAAAAGTAGTGCAGGGACCGCCCCAATTTTTATTCTAAATTTTGGATCTATACTGAATTTGGGATATACATGTACACACAGGGTATGGAGAAAATGACATGGATTTTAGACATTCAAATAGTACAGGGGTTATTTTAGACACTTTTCCTTTATATAACTCAATTTCAAAAAGATGAAAAACTCAATTTTTCGGCGCACCTACGGCGCGCAAAATAAACAACAAAACTCAATTTTTCGGGTTTTTCATCGCATGCAGTCTGGAAACTCAATTTTTTTATCTTTTTAGTAGGACACTTACAATAAATAAATTCGCGACAATTTTTCATCGTGAATGAACATGTCAGTAATGTTATGAAGCTCATCAAGCAAAGTTGCGTGTCATACATAGCTGCATACAAGTTTGTTTGCTATCCAACTGTGATTGGCCGATTATATTTTGGCTAAAGATGTTAAGTAGAAATACTTCCCACAGAGATAGCTTCATTTAATTAAAAAATGAGCGCGAATAAAACAAGAGAGTTTTAAAATCCAAGTTATCTCGGGAAGTTCTATTTGGTCGATTATTTTGGGGGTGGGGGAGAGTACTTTAGCTCTGGATTGTGATAGGTCAAAGGTGAAAATATTTTCCCTACAAATAGCTTACTTTAGTTTAAAAAATCTATACTTATAGTCAAGAAATAAAAATTGTCCCTTGTCCATTTCCATGAGTTAACCAATCCTTGACAAAGTTGGTGGTTGAGTATTGTAAGTGTCTGGGTATTTGTAAGTGACAGGAAAGAAATGAAGAAATAAATGGCAATAAAATGTTAATAAGAGACGTAAAAAATAAAACAATGGTGGTTGTGAAGTTTTGTGGATTTCACGAAAAAAATCCAATGCTGCTTGGTAAATGCAGATACATGTAAATGGCCAAAAATTGCAAATTAAACTCAATATGCACCCTATTTTGTAGTATGTGGTGTGGGACTTGTTTACAAAACATACTGGGGTTTCAGAAATTTCCATCGGGCAGAAATAAAATTATTCATATAAACGTATATTTTGTATGTTATACTTTATAGCATATGCCCCCGCATGTAGATCCCCAGTTGCGCAGGAGAGAGTGTGGATCTTTGGTTTTTACACCAATCTGCATTGCTCACTTTGTGTATTTATTCCCAAATGGTACATCAGCTGTATTTTGGGGAATGTCTGTTTTGTTCGTTTCTTGTTTCTGGGGAAACGTCTTTCAACGTCACACGCATCCAAGTGAAATGTTGACTGAGAGAGAAAATGCTTGCCCGTTGTCTTGGTTCCGGAGATTGACGGACAGCGTGTCTCGGAGACCAGACTCATTAGCCACAGCAGTATGACAGCAGTGGTTCCCGAGTGGACTAAACAGAGGGGACGTAACTTTGAAATATCAAAATGGCGGACTAGTTCGATCGTCGAAAACGTGGCCGAACAATTTGCTTTGAAATGAGAAACGTTCAGGACAATGTCTTTATCGGATCTATACGACTGAAATGAGAACAGTTCAAGACCAGACGTCCTTATCGGAGCTATACGATTGAATAATAAAGGTACACAAGTTATCTGTCTGCACATCAGTTACAAATCCTGAGTGCTTATCTCGACTCGAGTGGCGTGGCTGGTCACACGTTTTTTTTTTTCTTTCTCGCGGGGGTTTTGGGGGAGGGGGACGGGATAACAGACGACGAAACTCAGTTTAGATTTCTCAGAAACTCAATTTATTTCGTAGAAACTCAATTTTTCGCGCGCCTTCGGCGCGTAAATTCTCAAAATTTTAGAAAACTCAATTTTCGGCAATAAAACTCAATTTACAAAATTTTGCAAAAACTCAATTTGTAATTGTTTTTCATCGTGGTTACCACGATGAAAAAAGTGTCTAGAAAAACCCCTGTAGTAATATTAGTACTGAAACAGTAGTGAAAAATCATGTGGGATCTCTCAAATTTTATTGATTTTTGGAATTTATATAATAAATTGAGAACCTTTAAACTGAATATGAAGAAAATGACATGGATTTCAGTCTACACTGGGAAGCAACCTTAAGGACTACAACGAGAAGTACTGTATGACAGTCTCTTTACTGATCTCCATGGCACTCTAGGAGATGTGTTGGGATGTGTTAGATTCCGTGAATTAATTAGGAGTGCTGATGGGAATCCCGTGGAAAAACCAGCCCTTAAAGAATATCAACTGAGGTATTGTATTGTGGTAAGTTAGAAAGCCTAGCTGTATTTCTTTGTGTTATCATAATAAAGAGTATTTGACATTGAATAAATCATCCAAGGTCAGGCTTCTAGTCAATCACCAGTTGCATACTGGTACATGTATATGTAATATGAATTTTGAGACCCTAGCGTTAATCCATCAAAACATGACAAATACTAGAATTTGACCTTGATAAGATGGTTCATTCACCACCAGCTGCATATCTGGTAGGACTTTATAATGTTTGGCAATATCCTTTTTGAGATATCGTGTACAAAATGAATATGGATAGATAGACGGACAGAGGACGCGCAGACCAACAATACCATTTGTGTATTTATAATTACAAGTCAATTAAACAGTTACCGCCGGGCGTATTGCATAATCGTGGTACATGTGTATGTGAAATATGAATGAATATACATGAGAGATTTAACCCTTAACATACACCTTCTATTTGAAAAACATGAGACCCACGCGTGAAGAAAAATTTGCTCTATAGAATATAAAACTATTACACCACGATTAATGAATACTAGGGAGATCGCGTGCCCTTTCTATACTACTCATCGCACACTACTCATCGCACATGCGCAGTTGACCCATTCTACTGTAGGGTGCAAGCCTGGCCCATGGAATCTCAGGTAGTGAAAACCCCAGGTCTCTCGCCCCACCCTATCCCGCGCCACACCTATGCGACCTGCTGCCTACACCGGCTCTAAATAAAATTTACTAGGACTATGTGCAGCGAGTAAAGCCGAGTAGGAGGAAGAGGAGGAGTAGGACACGCAACGGATTATACTACATGTAGGTAGATAAGGGTAAATAAAAGAAAAATGTGGAGAACAGAAAAAAACCCCACCAGTTGTCAACTCCAGTTCGAAACATCGACACGATCAATTTTGCTGAAATCGGTCTATGTATGACAAACAGGACCTGGAATTAAATATTCTGCGCGTTGGCCACACCTAATAATTACTGCATGTGTGCAGCATGTATATTTTGAAGAACAAGGGTTCCCCACAGGTTGCACACATGTACATGTGTCCTCCACCTCCAGCCCTCGAAATTTGGCGTAACCGAAACGATCGGTTACGTGTCGGTTACGTGGTTGTAAATTCTGCAGAACGAATAATCGGTTACGTAAAAAATCAACTTTCGCTACGGTATGACGAGTGCCATTGAAAATGTCTGGGCGACCGGCCCAGTGACAGTCATCAATCGTTGCCTTACCGGTCTATATTTCTCCTCTATGGTATCTTCGAATCATGCTTCGGAGTTTATACACGTTTTTATTATGGAATTAGTATCATGAACGTGTGATTTTGCATCAGAAAGAAATAAAAACACGGAGGTTCGAAACGAAAAAAACTGACATTCTGATGGCGCATAAAAACGGAAGCATGCGATATAAAGGGGACACAACTCCCAACATACAAAGCCTGAATTCATCCAATCAAATGTGGGTCAATTCTACAGCGCGGGACAGCACGCACACGGAAGTGGATGGAAATCGAATTTCTCATCTCCGGATCCTCCGGACCGCAGGTTCGATATGCAAAACGGCTCAAAAGCGAAAATTGACTCTGTGAACATAAAAACATTCCAGAAGTGGTCATTTCACGATGACTTTAGAAAAGTTTTGTCTGCTTTTGTTTTACTTTCTACACATTTCACATTTTTTCAACACCGTCCCTTTCATTCCATGCCTGGGTGCTTCTTGCTGAATTTCTGACGAATAAGTTGCACATGTTACATCGCAGTTTGAGAATATTGCCGTCAGCTGCTGTTTCAAGGACTCTCAAAACAATTTTGTATTTTATTGTATAATATATATATAATAATATATAATACACAATTTCTTCAGTTCCAGAAAATTTGTTGGCTAACCTGTTTTCGTAACCAATGGGTTACGCAACCTAGTCCTACGTAACCGAACAATAGGTTACGTGAACATCGTAACCCAGAACTATTTTTGGGTTACGCAAATTTTTGAAATTTCGAGGCCTGCACCTCCCATCATGCTAATTCCCCAAGACTGCACTCTACATGTAGTATACAATTAGATGCCATTGCATGTTCTGTTATTGTGCTGATAAACCTGATAATCTGATTCAGATTAGGCCACTGTTAATTAATTGTTTTTCTCGTAACCTTGCTCGTAAAAATACACACACTGAGTGCGATAATTATTAATTATTAATTCTTAACTTGCAAACCAATTGTATACAAATATTAAGAAAATGAGCAAGTTTTACTCATGAAAATGTAAATCCCTCATGGATTTTAATTATTTGCCCTCAAAATACAGATGAGGGCTGGTCACGGGAAACGAACCATTAATTATCAGTGGCCTTATCAAACAAGCCATCCCATGCCCCTGCTCCCTTATTACAATGGCCTACATCAAAACATAACCTGACCTAAAAAAAAATTGTTATATTTTCACCTGCATGGGTCACAGCTTATGACATACATGTACATGGCGAGGTTAACCTATTTCCTAAGGTTTGGCGATCATGTATTTCAGTCCTTGTGGGAAAGTTTTGATCAGTCGAGTCGAATTCTTGACCCGTACCTCGCACTAAAACATGACAGATGTATTGGGAACAATGGCTATAGATCTATGGCTTTTATGGACAACACTGTCTCACTTCATGGAACAATTATCAGTCCATCCTGTTAACAAATTCAATACCATCTGTGTTGAATGAGTTAAGCATATGAAGTCAAACTCCAGATCTGTGCAAACAAATTATATCACAGCGTTGGCATTGTACATGTACTACGATATTTTGTTCAAATTTGCTACATTTTGCCACTGTTACATGTACAGTGCAGCATTGTGATGTTATTTCTGCATACCGGTTGGTGGTAATTCCATTTCCATGGATGCTTTGCAATACTAGAGGTTCCGCTTTGACCCTTGAGTTGCCGCTCCGGCATGAAACCTCCCTTGAGTGGGCACATAATTTAAGGGAAAGTGCTATAAAATGAATGTAGCAACAGGGGTTATTCTAGCCCAAAATTGTTCATAAACTCAATTTCAAAATTTTGAAAACTCAATTTTTTTTCGCGCCTACGGCGCGCAAAGAAATCTACAATACTCAATATTTTTGCCTTTTTCATCAAAAAAATGATGAAACTCAATTTTTCCAACTTTTTCATCACACCAATTACAGAACTGAGGTTAGTCATATGTTTGATCATATGTTTACAAAACTTCTTCAGAAACCATAGGTTGTTTAGCATGACCTCATGCTAATTAAAACATACATGCCAGATGCTATAATCATTAATTATTGAAGCTAAATTTTTTACCATTAACAGAGAAGACTGTGATCGAATATACAACCTGGCAACATTCCTATTGTACAGATTTATACACTCTGAAATCTCTCATAAATATCGCCAGAAAAAAATATTTATGAAATAATTATTCTTTAAAGAGACATTTTAAGTTTGCTTTATTTTAATTGAAACATTATGTAAATAATTATGGTAGACAGTAAAACTCAAATGCACACACATTGTGTAAACAGAAATCAAGGGAAAAAACTCTTACTTGTGATCAATATTAAAGATAACTGCAGAATTTATTACCCGAATTTTCAACATCAGGAGTCCCCTCTTATTGAAATCTTCTTTATTTCTTTTACACTGATTGAAGATATGGATTCTCTGTCCACGGCGACGAATTTTGTATGTCCGTCGTCCTCAAGCTACGAGTATAATATTGGTCGACAGTCTGTGGTGTTGTTGTTGTTGTTGTTGTCGGGAGTGAAGACGTGAAGCGCTCGACCACTTCGCTCAAAAGCGTTTCATCAGATAAATGGATGGTTAAATGAATTGGTTGATGAGTAAACAACTGATCCATAAACTGAAACCACGATGGCTTTGGTACGCGACCGTCAAAAGTGCCGGAGTTAAAAATTTACTGCCACGTGCTTGACACGAGGGAATCCTCGCTAGAAAAGGACTGTGCCTCGTTTTGAACTACGACTTTCCCCAAGAATGTGAACCAAGATGGCGGCTCTTCAGTCGCCTTCGCGCTGATTCGCGCTGTGAAGGTTCATTCGTTTTACTTAGATTTGCTTACTTATTTCTTTTACGAACAATAACTACTGATAATTAAAATACATGCGGCATTATTTATTTCCAAAATATTGATGCGGGCGGGTCATGCGAAACAACCTATCAACTGACAACTGGTATGTTGTGGGAAAACTCAATTTTTTTTTCGTGCGCTTCGCGCACAAACGGCAAAAATTGCAAAACTCAATTTTTTTAATCAAAACTCAATTTGAAATTTTTCTGCAAAACTCAATATATATTGTTTTTCATCGTGGTAACCACGATGAAAAAACGGCTAGAAAAACCCCTGAGCAATAAGTATCCTAAACAAAGCTGCGCATCTAAAAATATTAATTACAAAGAGGCGATTTTTATTGTTGCAGTAACCCAGTGAGGAGTCGGGATTTATATAGCAATGAGTGGATTGTCGACATCTACAGCGTCCAACCAATGTGAAATACATGTAATTGTGAAGCATCAACTATTTTGAAACTGATCACATTATAGGAAAGATGCAAAACATACAAGAGCCACACCTATAGTTTACATGCTGTACCGTATAGAAGTTTCATGCATCTGCCTTCAGTAGTTTCCAAGATATGGAGTGAACAAAAATTGGACAGACAAAGCACATTTTGCATGGACCCACGCAAGCACTAGCTCACACCCAAACCTAATTAGATCATAAGGCCATTTCAATGAAGCTTCCATCCAAGTTTGGTGAAATTCCGTCGAGTAGTTCTCCAGATATCTTGCAGACAAGGTATATAGACATGAACAATTAGATGGACGGACGGACGATGGACATGGATAAATGCACACACACACCCAAACATAATCAAATGAGGGGGCTATCCCAATGAACCTTCCATCCAAGTTTGGTGAAATTCTGTCCAGTAGTTCTTCAGATATCTTGCAGAAAGGGCCTGTATATACATATACATGTACATGTACAAGTACATGGACAGACGGACAGACACCGAACATGGACGAACGCACACACAAACCAAAACCTAATCAGATGAGAGGACTATCCCAATAAAGCTTCCATCCAAGTTTGGTGAACTTCCGTCACGTAGTTCTCCAGATATCTTGCAGACAAGGCCTCTATATACATGTACAGTACAGTACACCCAAGAATTAAACTGGTCAAATTCGCGAAGGATAGCCGAAAAATGTCGCGAACCGTTCGCGAACGTTTCGCGAACGATTCGCCAGTACCTCTCGCCATACCTTTCGCGAGAAAATGTCAGAATTGAACCTTTCGCGAAAGGAATATGCGAACGATGTTTGAGGAAATACATGTCGTAAAATGTTTATATTCTTGTCTGTCAACTATTTATTTTTCATTTGCTTGTGTGTTTTGTTTTTAATGGCATTAATTAGGTCCATATAATATACCTTATTTTGCGAATGAATTGCAATTATAAAATCACGACGACGTAGGCCTACCGGTTTTCTTCGTCAGTCCATGAGCAAACCGTGATTCACCCAAAATCGAGATCGTAAAATCGGGAGCTGTATCACCGTATTCATCTAGTCAAAAAGTCGCATAATCTGCCCCTTATTTGAGATCATTGTGCTGTATGGCTTGTTTTTGTAACTGAAATCTTTCACATCTAAATGAACTTTGCAGTGCATGAAGTCCGATCTAAAACATGGCGTCAGCCAGCCGTTCATAAGAGGCGTGTCCAGTTGCTATGAAGAGGGGAAACAACTCTGAGCAGACATTAAAAAATGTTATTGCTTCATTGGCGAAACAGGGGTTATTCTTGACAAAAAAATTCATCTACTCAGTTTCCAAATTCAACAGAACTAACTCAGTTTTTTCAGCACGCCCGAATGTCTGCAAAAAGTCATTTTTTGAAAGTTTTCATCTTATGAAGAATAAACACTCATTATTTTTAAGTTTTCATCTTTACGAGATGCATTTATATTGCAGTGGCAGAGAGCGGCATTTTGTTCCAAGATAATGATTCAAATCAACGAGATATGATATAATTCTAGAGGAAAATTGGTGTGATTAATAAAGAGTGGTTTAGGCATTTTTTTTCTTTTTTTTCTAAGACTTGAATTTGAAATTCCCCCGACACAATTTGAAATGAAAGTGTTAAATTTTCCTTGCATTGCATTTTATTGCAGAAAATGTATCCTACGAGAATGAAATTTGCAATTTCTGAAAACGTTGTACATGCAAGGAAACCAAACGGCTGTAAATTCAGGACGGCCATAATAAATACCAAGCTCAACCGTAGACCAGTCAATGCTCTAGACAACCCGATCATGATTGATTGCAGCTCTCGTCTTGCACACGTGAAACTTTTTTATTCAGACAATTTGTACGTTTGGTTTTGATGTATTGTCAATCCTTGGTACAGGTGGACATTTCACCTTTTATTTCGTGTTGAAACGAAACAGTACGGGATGTAGACGAAAAATGATGACGGCTGACTGCTGGCACACGTCTCTCTGCTGCGCAGTTCTGTCGGGCGTTGTAGCTGTCATCCCTCGTGGTCGTTTGGAAACTTCCACCCCGTGACCCGTTCGTATTAATCGCAAACCCATACTTTCTAGCATAAAGAAATGCATTGCATGGTTCCCGACGAATCGAATTGGAAGCGTTCACTAAAACTAGGGAAGTAAGGCACAAAACTTTTAGCTGTGCCGTATTCGATACGCACATGGCCTTTTCAACAACAACAACGAAGACAACGTGAGTGGAGATTTTCTTTTGCTTCGTAGACTGTATTTTCTGCCTATTTCGTTCCTGAAACTCAATTTTGTTGCAGGAAATTCTTGCTGGGAGAAATCGAAAATAGTGGTCCTAAAACATACCCCGCATAAGAAGATCCAAGACTCCCGCATTTGTTGTCATCTTGTCTTGTCAAATACGGATCGCTTTACGTCAGTTACGATCGTGACCTATCCTTCGTGAAAGGTATTTACCTTTCGCGAAAGCTTTGAAATAAATATGAAATCATCGTAAGTTATTATCAACCTTTCGCACATGTATGCTTTCGCGAACGTTTCGCGAATGTTTCGCGAAAGATGAACCCAACGTTTCGCGAGCAGTGACCAGTTTAATTCTTGGGCGTACTGTAGATGAACGGACGGACGGACACCCGACACGGATGAATGCATGCACACATACACCAAAACCTGATCAACTGAGGGGGCTATCCCAATGAAGCTTCCATCCAAGTTTGGTGAAATTCCATCCAGTAGTTCTTAAGATATCTTGCAGACAAGGCCTGTATAAACACATGTACAAGTAGATGGACGGACGGACGGACACCGGACACGGATGAGCGCATGCACACACACCAAAACCTAATCAAATAAGGGGGCTATCCCAATGAAGCTTCCATCCAAGTTGGTGAAATTCCGTCCAGTAGTTCTCAAGATATCTTGCAGACAAGGCCTGTATATCAGGCCTTGCATTCTAGAAATAAGACGGGGCTGATCAATAGGCCCCGTCTTGCAGGGTCACGGGGCTGATTTTTGGCCATCGGGGCTGATTTCAAATTTCACCACACGACAATGTATTATTGGTCATATTATATCAACCAAACCTTTGTTTGGAAAAATTTCATTTTGATGTCCAGTACTCTGTCCCATATACAATGCTCTACAAATTATTCTTGATTGTACAACATTCCCACCCACTTGAACATATTCTCCCAGGACATATATCCCCCCCCAACATATTCCCCCATATTTTCAGATATTCAAAAGATCTTATCACCAAGAAGATAAAGGGAGGGGGGGGGGGGGAATGAATACCCTCCATGTTGGTATTTTTGCAAATATCCAGCAAATGTTGATATTTCAACGACTTCTGCTGAAACCAGTTATTGTACTGATATTGTAGAAATAATAATTGCCAATAAAGTGTTTTGACTGCTGTTTTCAATTACCACCAAAACGAGTATCGTTTTAATTTATTAACTTGATATGCAAAGCAATAAATTCCAAGGATTTCCCTCCAGGAATGAGTGAAATTTCCCTGTAGAATTTCAATGATTTTCAGTGAAAAATACATCCATGTGGAATTCCAGTGCCTTCCATAGGGGGAGTGCACTTGTTCTCTGGAAAAGTCCGAAGAAAAAAATTGACATATACAACATAAAATGAAATGGGAAATTAATTTGAACATCATGGAGATCTGTACCAGCGCCTATCTAATTCGAGCAATTTGAGAAATGAGACGGGATATTGCAACGATATTGCAACGATTTGAACACGCCATTTCTCGAAAAACGAAGAATTATTACTTGCTTGAATCTTGGGGGTTTATTGCAATGCCTTCATAATAAAACATTCGGGAAATTTTGGATTTTTTAGCGGAGAAATGGTACCGGTCGGTTAGACTTTGACGGCGACTTTGACTGTGTCGTCGCCGATTTCACTGAAAACGAACACCACTTGCCGTGTCCGCGAAACACTGCTTCAACAAACGCCATTTCAAGCCATAAAATCAGTAGATTTCTTTCAAAGTTGATGGAGAATATGTTTAAAATTGTCCTGATAAACATGATCAGGTCGACTGAACCGTAATCACGTTGCTGATTTCTCGTTTCCCGACCTAGAAGTAGGTACTTTATTTGCTGAAAAGATCGTCAACCGGCCGCCATGCCATGCTGCTCTAGTCACGTCACACTTTACGGTATGCTGACAGCTGGGCGCACCGCTTTACGGTTGTTGTTGTTGTAAAACGCGGTCTTCGTTGTGATTTCGTTGGAATTTGCTGATAAAATTATTAGACTCGCACGATTTATTTAGACTCGGTCGGGTAACCGGAAACCAGACTTATTTTTTTTCTTGGTCCAAGCACAAATCGTCAAGACAGAAGACACAGTACTAGGATTAGATTTATTCCACGAAGATATGGGAATATACTCACTGGAGTGATTTGACGGGGCCGATGAAAAATCCCCGTGAAAAGTGCTCACGGGGCCGATCACGGGGCCGGGGCCGATCGGCCCCGTCAAAATGCAAGGCCTGGTAAATGTATACTTTCCCGGTATATACACTTCCCTACTCAAAATACACAACCTGTACACTTCCCTATTAGAAATGTACAACCTGCATAACTCCATAGTAGAAATGTTTAAACTGTACACTTCTCCACCTGAAATGTACAACCTGTGCACTTTCTTAGTAGAAATGTACAACCTGTGCACTTTCTTAGTAGAAATGTACAACCTGTGCACTTTCTTAGTAGAAATGTACAACCTGTGCACTTTCTTAGTAGAAATGTACAACCTGTGCACTTTCTTAGTAGAAATGTACAACCTGTGCACTTTCTTAGTAGAAATGTACAACCTGTAATCCTTAGTAGATATTCACACTTCTAAGGTAGAAATGTATGACCTGTACAAGAAATAGGGTTGTAGCCGGATTTCTGT
Source organism: Hanleya hanleyi (assembly GCA_036873755.1). Lineage (NCBI taxonomy): Eukaryota > Metazoa > Mollusca > Polyplacophora > Lepidopleurida > Hanleyidae > Hanleya > Hanleya hanleyi. Next base: position 94,499 of record JAVTVY010050513.1, read on the forward strand.
AGGACCTGCTGAAACATGTACAAGCAACAACCATGGCAATGCAGGATAAATGTACAAGAATAGATTGATTTTGTGCATTGAGGCATGACCGGTTGAAAATTTCACCCTTAAGGATGTCCGCTGGTGGTTTTTGGCTTTGGCAGCCATTTTGCCTGTTTTTCCTATTGGATTATCTCCCTTTCCTAGGTTAAGATATAGGGATTTCCTTTAAAAGCCTTCTAGCCGAGAATTTTGCACACCAACATCCATCCAATTTGATAAATTTTGATAGACAATGTGATTATCTGCAAACGGTTAGAATATAAGAAAATGTTAAATACTATTTATATGATTTTTTCATGAATATGCTTCAAAACTAGGGCTATTCCCTATGATTTCTGGGTTATCAAATTGAGCATGGGGCAGTCCACTTGACGTTGCCTACAGCTAAAAAATGCACACCAACCTATATTTTTTTCTTTGTTTTTCCTCATATTACACAATTATGAATACAACAACACACATTATTCAAAAAGTTAATTACTTTGATTTACCACCAGCGGACATCCTTAAATTTGTTGATTTTCATTCCTGTCGATGTGACAGAGGCAAAGTCAGGCTATTGTCTGCACTGAGGGTTATATCAGAACAACCTGGATTAATCATGTACATTTACATTGTATGTACAATATATATGATAGAAGAGTGCACTCACCTGTGACAACATGGATATCAGACACGTGATCCGGTGATAAATCTACGGCTTTGGAATTACTCTCAAATGCTGCCCTTAATTCGTTCTTCCTCTTCGCGGAGCCGCAGAGTCTATAAATACCAACCGAATCCAGGCCCCGCACTTCGATTTCATCGATGCACTTTTTCACAATGATTGGTACATTTAACCCTGAGTTTTCACGCCTAATTACAGTTTCCAAATCCACTCCGAAAACAGCGTTTTTCTTCTGAGATGGCAGTCGCTGCAGTGAGACTGCCGGTTCTTTGTAAGACATTTCTACGTAAAGGATACCCTTTGGTTCCATATAAACTGCCAGTTTTCGAGTCCTCCTTTTATCCCCGAAACCTGGCAACAACACGGATCCATGGAAGCAGAGACGATGTCGAAAATTGGGGTCCCAGTTGTAGACTAAAAAAGAAAGCTCTTTGGAATCATCCAATTCTAGATCAAAGGACTCGTCCCAATCAAAATTTACAGCACCAGTTCGAATCATAGTTCTCGCTTTGTTTTCGTTGTCTATGGCCACAACACAATATAGATCTCGCAGCGTAGTCCGCGACGATTTTAACCCTTGCCCAGTCAATATGTGCACTCCCAGCATGCCATCTAAGCCAGCCACACGATCAAGTTCAAAGCGTTTTCGTAAATCCACCTTATATGGCTCGAACTCATCGTAGTTTATCTGCAGTGGTTTTTTAATCAGGTATAAATCCTTGTAGCGTGAGGCAGATTTGGCGAGACTTTTGCCGTCTGTGTCGTACATTCTTGCCTTGTCCTGTGATGATGAACCAACAATCGAGGATGATTTGCGGACACGGCCACCTTTTGGAGAATGCATCACAGATTTGGGTTTTTGTTGTTGTTGTTCCTGAGATGTATCGTACCGATCATCCATCTGGTAGGTCATGTAGCTCAGCAGTGAGTCTGCACTGTGTTTGCGCACCATCCGAGGCTGTAGCGTGCCGGCAGTGGATTGGACCGATGTTGCGTGGCGGGAAGGGGATGGCGAACCTCGGGTAGAGGTGCCCGATGTGCTGGCCGACACATAATCATCCGGGTCCGAGGGTGTACCTGAGGATCGTGGCAGTGAAAGAGGAACTGAAAATACACAACAAATATGCATATTTAGACACTTGTACAGTGAACTCAAATTTAGGACTTTAACATCCAGCCTTTCATGTAAATTACGTCTACATACAGAAATGAAAGAACTACATGTAAATGAAATACAATCATCTTACTATAGGGTGAAGATGGTGTCCAATTCTGTCAAAAAAAAACTTTCCAGAAAATTTTCAACTCTTGGCATTTCGTCAATTTTGTGAGACACAACATGTTGTGAGACTGGAGACTGCCGGTCATGTCTGCATATATAATAGTAACGTTTTCATGGCTCATGTGACTAATGTAATTACAATACCCTTGATCTGGAATGACATTTGGTTCAATATCTATTGTCGGACAGATCCCGCAAGGCTGAGGGGAATTTTATATAACAAGACACCCTCAGGTGTCTGTCTGTCTGTCTGACGACCTCTAACATATGTCTACATGTATTGAGCAAACAGAACCACAGTTATAGATTCTTGCAGTGCTCACAAAACCTGGTTGACAACTCGCCAATGGCGACTAAAAAATGACAACTGGCGACTGAATTGTTCAGTTATGGGGACTTGGGTTTGGGGGGCAAGTTTGACCCTGCCAATAATCGTGACTGAAGTGCCTTGAACATGTTGAAATGGGTCGAAAATAGTAGAGAAGCGTTTGAAATCTCAAAATTTTCTGGTAGGTACCCCCCCGACCCATGTTTTTCTTTGTTCACAGGTCCATTTCATCAGGACTAGTTTTGAATTGTAGTTTCATGCCAGTGCCAACTTCTTCCACCCGCATTTGGCACCCGCAACTCAGCTTTGCATTGATAAAATAACTTGCGCATCAATGAAGTGACCTTTTCTTGCAGGGGTGTTAGTAGTTGACTTTGATCACTGTATTAAACTTATGAGAAGATGGTTTCATCTGAACACCAATATTTCACCCTCCCAGTCCCACCCCGATTTGGCCCTCCAAATGTTGAACTGCTTCCTCGACGACTGGCTCATCTTCCAGGACCAGTGAATCAGGCCTTATTTTTACAAAATCGGGCATGAAAAATCTACCGTTCATGTGATTGTTCGGTTACGCACCAGCTTCACTGCATATTACCGTACTGATCGATTAAGGAAGGGTTATATACATTAAATACATATTACCATTTGCTCAAGGAGACAATAAATATACGAAAAAAAAGCTACTCCATGATGAGCACAACACAAACAATGACATTGTCTGCTTGTGTCACCCCTGTCAAGCTAATATTATTAAAAACATTCTGTAATGTTGTTAAATAAACTAAATGATACATGTATAATAACATAATGGAATTCTTTCGTGATAGAAATGAGTGGAATTTGTTTCAGTTGGAATTCATTCTTCTTTAGAGGCATCTCAGCAAGCAATTTGCTGATGTTGATGGTTCCAGTATGATTTGTTCACATTTACCTCAGAGACAATTTTCATACCCTTCGATTTAAAGATTCTCCTTAAGGAGTGTCCGCTGGTGGTAAATCAAAGTAATTAACTTTTTGAATAATGTGTGTTGTTGCATTCATAATTGTGTAATAGGAGAAAAAACAAAGAAAAAAATATAGGTTGGTGTGCATTTTTTAGCTGTACATGTAGGCAACGTTAAGTGGACTGACCCATGCTCAATTTGATAACCCAGAAAGCATAGGGAATAGCCCTAGTTTTGAAGCATATTCATGAAAAATTCATATAAATAGTATTTAACATTTTCTTATATTCTAACTGTTTGCAGATAATCACAATGTCTATCAAAATTTAGCAAATTGGATGGATGTTGGTGTGCAAAATTCTCGGCTAGAAGGCTTTTAAAGGAAATCCCCATCTCTTAACCGAGGGAAGGGAGGTAACCCAATAGAGAAACAGGCAAAATGGCTGCCAAAGTAAAAAACCACCAGCGGACATCCTTAAGTACATGGCGTTTACATGTACATGTAGGTTTCTGTACACACATGAATGATGACTGAAACCAAACACTATGATAGTACATGTACGTATGCCGAGTCTATGCCCAAAGCAAGACAATCCTGAAAGAAAATGGTCTTTGTACCGTCATGACAATCAATACAAAACCCATGTTTTTCAATATTGTCTTTGCTGCTTTTATCGCTCTTTCGACTCCAAAGATTTCCTGATGAATGCAGCTGAACGGGCAGAGAGTACAAACAATGAACAGGCAGAGAATATAAACAATGTGTAACAGATGTGTTGGAAAATCATTATGCCAGAGGCGAATTACGAAAAAGACGTTTGACATCCTCTGAGAATCCTCCTCGGCGCACTCCAACATTGTACTACAGTTTCTGAGAATGTAATAAATTACAGTGTGACTCTACTGGATCACTGTATTACGTAGTAGATCACTAGAATATTCAACAAATCCACGATGCTAATAGCTGAACTGGGTTACTTAGAGAATATGCAAACCTGATATCAGGGGTCGAAATTTACACCTGTCTACCTGTCCCTGACAGGTAATCTTTGAAAGAGACAGGTCGAGAAATAAAGTACCTGTCTCCAGTGACAGGTAGTCAATAATTTATTTATGTCTTTGACAAAAGTCATTCAAAATAGGTGCTGATTAATGCATGGAAACAAGGTGTCATTAATTTGTTGGTACATGTAGCTTGCAACATGAAGCTTTGGCAATAATCTTGAATTACAATGTACATGTATGTCGCATGTTCAGGTAAATCTTGAAGGTGACGGGTAAACGTTTTGCTCACCTGTCTCATGTGACAGGTACATTGTTTTGAATATTTCAACCCCTGGATATAAGGGGACCCATATGAGTTACATGTAATTGTACCTATATAACTCTCGTTTAACATTTCTCTGAATGTGCATAACCCGAACAGGCTAACATCATGAGATCATGGTAATATTTTAATTGTAAAAATGGGTTCACCTACTTCTTCAAAATATTTCAGGGGGCCCAATGGCGAGTAGTAAATAATTTTGTAGTCACCAAAACGGCTGTATGGTTGCAAATGGTGAGCTGGCGATTGATTATTTCAATCCCTACTCCCATATATCCTCCCACTCATACCAAACCACTGGATCAGTTTAATCTCAGCCGGTAAATCGTTGATGAAAAGCTTACTTACATGTAGCATGGCTGAATATAGGTCATAGCCATGGCAGTTATATTGGATTTAACACAGATTGCCGAAAATACAATCCCAGCCATCATCCCACTGATAGAAAACCAATGTCCAAGTTTGATCTCAATCGGACAAAATGTTTTCCAGATATTCCAGTGACAAGCTTAATTCGCCTGGCTGCAAAGCCATGGTGGACAAATTGGATTACATGTATGCAGGTTGTTGAAAACCAATCCCAGCCATCCTCTCAACCCACTGTCCAAGTTTGATGTCAGTTGAACAAATCGTTATTGTGTTATTGCAGTCACAACTTTACAATGTACATGTATATGTAGTATGGCTGAATTGGGGTCAAGGCCATAATGGCCATATTGGATTATACAGGTCGACAAAAAATATCCCTGCCATCCTCTCACTCATCATGCTCATACCAACCCACTGTGCAAGCTTGATCTCAATCAGACACATCGTTTTTGAGTTATTGCAGTCACATGATTATGTAGCATGGCTGAATAGAGGTCAAGGCCATGGCGGCAATATTGGATTATACACGAAGCTGAAAAACAATCCCAGCCATGCTCTCACTCATGTCAACCCAATGTCCAAGTTTGATATTAAGGAGAGAAATCGTTTAAATTGAGTTATTGCAGTTATAAAGTAAAGTGTGACAGACTGATGGAATACATGTTAATAGATTGACAGAATGATGGAATGACGGATGGAGCAAAAAGTACATGTATGGGAATATTATTATGATTTACAACAAAATGGGAATCGAAAATCTTGCACTCGAGACATTTTCTATTCATTTTTGTTTTGAAATAAAATCACATCACACTAAATTTTGGGTGATCAACATATCAAACATATAGTTTTCTCGGCATGTTGTGAAATAATAAAGTCCTTCGATCGTCACAAGATTGTAGTTGACATGAAAGTTTATTTGTCAAATTGTACACTGGCCCTAAGTCAAAAAGGCTGAGAATAGCTAGTTATAAAAGGTTTCCGACATTACGGACAGCTACATGTGGATGGATGGATGGATAGGTTTGCCAGAACAGCTTGCCCAGTCTGTCGCGGTGGCTACAATGTACCATGTGACAGCACACATGTATGTTCAGGCCAAATCGAGGCAGAGTTGAGAACCAGCAAATGGACTATTGGATAAATTGGTCCAATAAAGAAGTGAATTCCCCAAGCGAATCTAAATGAAAGGTAAAGAACAGCCTCGCAAGAAAGGCGCTAAGCTCTCCCTATCAATGAAGCTGGTCGTAAAAAGTCCAAATTGCATTAGAGGAGGAGTGGATGCACCAGCTGTTAGGGGAAGATGGACTTGCCACAGTGGGAATGACTTGTGTGATCAGACTGCCATATAGTGAAGCATGTCAATAGTAGAGGCCTGGGTAGAAGTGAGGTATGGTGATAGCCTTATACCATGTATACATGTACTCATTGTAACAGGATCAATACAAATATGGATCTAGACTGAATAGACAAGAGGATGATCAGTGCACAATGACAGTTCTCAATGACAATGGCAGTCTGGTTGGTCTTGGCAGAATTTAACTCTTTAGCCAAGCATGAGCACCATCAGTTAATATGTACCACTGCTAAATAGTCGCTAAACTTTTACAATAATATGTATGAAGAATTAATTGTGTTTTCCTTTCATTTCACAATTTTTACATGTATGGTATAACAGTCGGTCAACCAACTTAAGTTACAGAAGTTATAAATTATAACTTTTGCAAGTGATTACAGATTACAACCTAGATAAACGTATTACAGTATGAGTGAATATGATTTAACGTCAATCATATTTCAGTCATATCACGACATTGGGTCCTATTCCTTTTCACACCCGGGACCCCCACAGGTGCCTCAGTTAGTTGCCTCTTAATCTTATGACAAGCTCTCTGAGGAGCTGAGGCTTATTCTTACCATGACCTGAGGTGTGCACAACTCAGGTCAAACCCCGGAAGCCCCACGGGGCTAAACGTATTATATATATTGCTTATATTGTAGCATCCCAGATTTTCTCCTCAATTCTGTAGATTATTTCTTGGAATGCCAAGACATTATGGTTGATTGAGGAGGCATTACTGAAGGCCACACTCGTTTTTTAAGAGCTGCACTCGTTTTACTGAGCAAATTGACATACATGTATATAACCTTATAAAGTTATGAGGTACATGTACTCTACGGATGGAATGTTGATGTAACATTTATGGACAATTCCAATCTTCTCAGCGTAACCTTGTCATGTTTGCATTAGAAGATCACATTATCTTCCATCTGGTCAACATTTTGTGAAATTTCCTTCTACAAACATTTTGTGATCAAATGTGCACCACAACTCATAACTTCTCAGAGTTATTGCTATACGTATACTACATGTAGTTCCTAACTTGCTTGTATTTTTTTTTTTTTTATAACTTCAGTGAGTTGGTCTCCTGACTGGATAAACTGTTTACATATCTGCCAATTTACATGGTGTTAATATTTTAAAATTTTCACTGAGAGTGCATATCTTCTTAATTTAACGGACAGATTACAGAAATCTAGAGGAAGATTTATGTCACACTTCAATACATGTACTGATGTCAATCAAAGTTTAGAAAAGAAATCAATGCTACCATGTAGTGGAAGGAACCAAATGTACAATCAACATAAATTAATGAATGGCATCATGTTTGCGGTTTCAGAACATCACTTTCCGGTGATATTTCGGGGCACTGAAAGTTATTGCTGATGTTTTCACATGCCAAAAGAGGTCACTGCAACCATTTCTGGTCTTTTGAATCAATGGCTTGACAGAAAATGTTTCGAAACACCAAAAGTGGCTATGAGTTTCGATGATCCGAAACACTTATTTCTGTAACCTTCTCTAGAGTTGCCTGCACATGCATGAGAAGATTGATGTATGTTAGAAGAGTTTAACCATGCACTAACAATGGATCTTTACAGAATAAACTTCATGATTAACTGGATTTTCTCCCAATTTTCTCCACAATCAATGAAAATACTGGATTTCATTTTAAAATTTTGAATTGATATCCCATGATGCAATGGTGTTTCTATAAACATCCATAATCACCACAACATACACATTAAACAGAACATGTAACTATACACACTTAAAACAGAGAGTTTTCAACATGTTTTTATTATTCTTCGAGAGCTGAGATTTAGCAATGTTGAAAATCTGAACTCAATATAGTGTTCATTAAATGTTAAACCTTTTAATAGCATTAATTAAGCCTTTTAATGACATGTCTGTTCACATTGCAGATTAACACCTAGCCTTACAAATACTTAAACATACACATGTAACAGGAACAACTATCATGAGAACAGAACATAATTTATTAGTTTAACAATTGGGAAAACTGATGCTTGAGAACACCAAAAGGATGATTCAGGCATCATCATGCAGCCCAAAAACTTTAGTTTGCATTCATTTTGATTAACAGTACATAATCAATGCATCTTTTCTGTTTATTCTTTGGGATATAACAAGCCCTTTGGGGTTTTCCCCCGCCACCCTAATATTTACGGAACTCATACTATGTGATATATAGTAACTTCTGCTTTTTTCTTTATATACATGTATGTTGTATTTTGGATGGTGAATAAATGATATACCAAACCAATCCCAATGAATTTATATACCATGTATATAAATGGATGAAACAGAACTGAGGATAATGAATTTTCTACATTACTGCACATCAAATGTATTCACCAATAACAGATAATTGTAATACAATACCCCTTGAGTTAGCCACCATCCCATGAGGGCTCTACGAGCACCTATTATGACGAGAAAAATGTGCGTAACATGAAACTTTTCAAAATATGGAGCTGCAGGGCCTAGTATTCAAAATGCAAGGATTAAGAATTCATATTGAACGCTTCAAATGATACAGGCTCAGCATGAATCTGAAAGTTGCAGTCAGTTTCCTAATTAAATATCCATAATCCGTATGTTCATCCAATAAATACTCTTTATCTTATTACTTAGACAATGAGAAAACTCTGGATAAATATTCCCCCGAGTTAACCCCCTTTACGGTATGGGGAATAATCAACGGCTATTGATGGCGGTTCAGGAGATTAATACGTCAGGGTCGTGGAACGTCCCGCTACAGCATTTGATCAATTATCTATCTGCATGTGCGAGGTAATAGGTCCATTGAAGAGAGGCCTCTCATCTCTGCGATCACGTTCTATGGGCCAGAGAATTTCGTCTCGGCATTCCTTAGCCAAACAAAGACCGGGTTAAGGATCCCATCAACTGGTTCAAATGCGTATCCGACATATCCATTGACATAAACAAACACAGTATCACGGCTAGCTCCAATGTCTCCCAGACCCAAAGGTCTGACTTTCGTCCAAACAGTCCCTCTAGTGGTCAAGAAATTCTACCACAGCACACATTTCATTAACTTGCACTCGTCTTCCCAATTTACAGTTTATGCCCAAGTCTATGACCCTTGAAACAGGTCTCGGTGGCAAGCCAATTTATCTGGCGCCTTCAAAACTGTGCAAAATGCATTGATATGAGAGTTTATCTTTGTCTGGGATACCAGATACTTGGGGGGCGCCCGAGAACATCTCAAAAGGTCTTTGATCAGTCAAAGGGTCAAGTTACATGTATATTAAGTTTTAAACAGTTTCCTCAGATTTTGTAGATTTCACATCCATTCCAGATTTGCCGTACATGTACATTCAAGGTTCTGCTGATGTTTTGCTGAAACATTGCTGCATAACTCTACCCATACCACAATAATACTGTGGTTCTTCTAAAGATCTGCTACAGGCTCCATGTTTGCAAATACAAGTAGCTAGGGCATGGAGCAAGTTCCATCATAGCCTTAATCTCAACCATGCCACACTCCCTCCTGACAGCAACCACATGTCATGCACCCTCTTCAACTCGCCCTCCCCGAAATAGTACTCCTCATCGTCATATTCCCAAATCATATTCCTCAAAGTCCCCTGGACGTATTTCCCCCATTTCATCTTCTCATCTGTTTCTTGCTTTAACTACTTGTGGGATTGACACATCAGCATTACTTTCCCAAAAGAAGGAAACTAAAGAACTTCCTTTTCTCAGGTGAAAATGAGGCAACAATCATACATTTTCATCAAATGAAAACGAAAAAGATTTATTCAAAAATACCCACGTGCATCAAACTGAAGTCGCTGGAAATGACAATGTTAATCGGAAATGAACATAATTATAATGTATGATAGTGATATGAGATAATAATATGACACAATGTTTTTACTGAAAGCAACAATGTTACTATTTGGAAGCTAGATTACACCCTGGATATAATGTTAAACATTGTGCCCAAATTAAGATGTGCCCACATTGGCGTTGCATTGACAATCAATGTTCATGGAGATCTCTCAATGAATAAGTGTCCTATGATTTGAGTCAAAGCATATACCTATACCGGAATTCAGTAATTTGGCTCGTTTGCCTGCTTAAAAAATATTTGCCACATGGAATAGAGGGGTACGTGTGCCCAAATTGGGGTAATCTTAAGCCTTGGCTACAATGTTATGGATTGGGTGTCAAAAGATGAACAATCCTGAGAAAATGAACAACATTTCAGATGCTGGTAAACATGTCTAGGCCAGATTTAATGTAACTTCAGTTATGGTACATGTATTTGCATGAACAAAGGTATCAAAACAGTCACCCATCCCTCAAATTCCAACACTGCCTGAACAAGTTCAGAGTTTGCAATTACTATGGAACTTCAGTACAACTCTTCCATAATTACATGTATTCACAGGTGTCCATTCCAACACATTCCAAGAAACTTAGTTGAACATGGAACATTCGGCCCTCTGATTTTATCCCAAAAGTCCATCCTTGAAGAGTGTCTCAACAATAAAACAACAAATGTTCATCAATATCTCTGTCTCATGGCATTGTTGAACATGCAATGAAATGTATTCTCTATTGGCATGATTGGTGAGAGAGGACTATCGGTCTAACAAGAGACTTATGGGCTGCATACCTAACTAATTTTCAATTTTTACTATATGATCACAATATATTACCTTGTCCAAAGGTCATGAAAATAAAAGGAGGTAAAAAAGGATCGACTTAACACTACAAAATCTTCAGGTAGGTATAGCTTATATTATTACATATCATAACAGTGATTTTCCAATGAAAGCTAGTGTACAAAGTCTATTCTATTACACTTGTGCCCAACATCTTGCTAATTAAACATGCATATATTAAATGTTCTAGCATGCTTGTGTGAAATCTACACATGCCAAGCTGACCAGCCCAGATGTTCATTTGTGAGATTCTATTTTACAAGGCGGGTGAGGAAAGGGTTGTCTGCCTCCATTATATTTCAATAATCATGTAGGTTTGGTATTGCTCTCTCCCCCTCGCCATGTTTGTTGAAACAAATTTTACCATATTTTTCAACCTTTTACTCTAATCTTTGTTGATAATCAAGTAGTGCTACAGTTTATTAAATAACTATCTATGATATGAACACAATACAAGGAAATCGGCCTGCTTCATATGGCCACCAAACTGGGCCAATATGAGGAAGGCGGGCCAATCATGCCAATACGGGAAAGCAGGTCCAATACGGGAAAACAGGACCAATATGGCCTGGGCCAATAAGACTTTCAACATGGCGATGTTGACGATGAATGATCCTTGATCCGTGATCTTCTCCGGTGTATTAGATACAAAGATCACTGTATTCTCAAACTTTGAACGGATATTCAGTACCTTCTGTGATAATTTTCGATTGGTACACAAACATTGAAATCAAGTGAGGTGAGTCATACTGAAAAAGACTGTAGTGACGCGAGGGTGACATCGACTTGCCAGGCACAAGCAGACGACAGAACACTGATCCAACACTTACAACAGTGCTCCGATGAACGAAGCTATGACTACAGTGATATTTTATGATAGAAGATGATGCCATATTTGCAGCTAGAAGAGCTAATCACGTGTGGATGGTAACGATAGAAATTAGATGCGAACGAAACACATGGACGATGATGTTGAAAACTAGGGTCTCAATGGGTCTTCGATTCTCAAATCGGGACTGGATTTGGATCAATTCACCATATTTCAAGGTTGTATTTTGCCTCGCCATTCTCATCGAATATAATTAGTATATTACTTTCATGATATATATTGTATGATTAAAATTTCATCTGCTTCTATCTTTTCGACTCCCGTTTTCTACGTTGAAGACCCCCGCCCAGGTTTGAAGATAATCGGCCAATTCACCGTCCTGATTTATCGCCGTCGATTATAGCGTTACTGTAGAAGAGGGGATCCACCTTCCGACTATAGTGGTACATCGAAACCATATTAATTGTGGGAAATAGGGCTACCGTCAAGGAAGAAATATATATCCTGATTTGGGTGGAGTCGCTGTACTAAAATATATCTTGATACATGTATTATAATCGATGAAAAAAAGGTTGTTTATAACTTGGTGAGTTATTTAATAAAAATGTCATTAACCAAGTGTTTTCATATTGGCCTGGTTATAGGTCCTCGTTCAGCCGTATTGGCCCTCGGCCTGCGGCCTCGTGCCAATACGGCAGACCTCCGACCTATAACCAGGCCAATATGTTGAAAACACTTGGTTAATAACATAATAATATAGAACAGAAATAATGTTTTCATAGGAGTGCTCAATGGTTATTTTAAGGCATGGTTCAATAAATTTCATTATTTTTCTACAATATGTCATTAATATGAGTCAGTATCAGTTTGTGAGTGGCTTAGGAAGCTTCTTGAAATTGGGGCATGCTAGGAACTGGCATACGGCATTCTAAACAAAGTGGTATGGTGCACCGGGTTGGAACTCCTAGGAACTTCATGGCATACTTTTTGGAACTCGGCAGACAAAGGATGGCTTATGCCATACCATACAATGGCATGGAGGGAATGGCATATGCCATTCCAATTGGAACTCCTCTCCATCCAGAACAGAACACCAAACTGGGCATGGTGTATCCCATTTGGATAACGGGCATATGGCAGTTCTATCAAGGAACTCATGCCCTAATTTTGAGAAGCTTCCTTAGGCCTTTGGTTAGTAAGCTATATCGCTTTCTTATCTATTTGGGGAGACTTTGACAACTTTAGGTGTCCTCAGGAATAAAGTAGCACATTCTATCACCATGTTTTATCCTATCACCAATACGGTGAGAGCTGATAAAAAGCAAATTCTGTGCAGACCAATTTTTTTATTGGTTTAATAAAGCTTTCCAGAATTGAATATGAATAAGACAAATGCCTTGCATTTTTATAAACATGCCAATTCATAAAAAAAAAATTACTATAAGTTCACGGCAGTGTAAAGATATCAGATAACAAAATCTAATACATTCCTTTCGCAATTAAGTTACAACAAACAGTGATGCAACAAAAATAATGCAAAAAAGCAAGAAATCCTCTGTAAATCCCATTATTTCTGAATTCGTAGAGCAAGGCTACAACATCAGAGCTTTCACCATAATGAATTCCCTGCACTGAGATGGATGTGGAACAGCCAACGATAAGATAGAATTTACTGGTCCGCAAGTTTTTAAATTTTAGGCTCGCGGTTTCTTGCAGTACATGCTTGCTGCAAGCGAGGTTACTCCAATTTCGGAAAATCGATTCCCTGAAAGAACTGATCTGCCTAACTGAATTATTTACTTGATTATAAACATGACGGAGTGCATAATTCATTGGAGTGCAAGAAAGAATGTTACAGCTGTGGCGATGTGACATAATAAATCTGATAGATTGAATATAAGACGTGCCAACCATGACACTGGAGGCTTATGGGTGCATGGATGGTCACTGACTGTCAGATAGCACCGAGTGGCTTGTGCCAGTGTACATGTAACCATTCTCTCACATCTCCCTAGTATAATCCGTGGCGTGTCCGACTCCTACTACTATTCCTCCTCCTCCGCTTTACTCACTGCACAGCGGGTCGCATATAGGTGTGGCGCGGGATAGGGTGGGGCGAGAGACCTGGGGTTTTCGCTACCTGAGATTCCATGGGCCAGGCTCACACCCTACAGTAGAATGGGTCGACTGCGAATGCGCGATGAGTAATGCGCGATGAGTAGTATAGAAAGGGCACGCGATCTCCCTATCCCTATAGGTGTGGCACGGGATAGGGTGGGGCGAGAGACCTGGGGTTTTCGCTACCTGAGATTCCATGGGCCAGGCTTGCACCATACAGTAGAATGGGTCGACTGTGCATGCGCGATGAGTAGTATAGAAAGGGCACGCGATCTCCCTATCCCTATAAACACTCGTTGGTATAATCTGCGGGAGCTGTTAATCACTCTCCTTGATCTTGCTGAAATACAAAATCATTGTCTCCAATAAACTCTGCACCACATTTCCAATTTCCAGGAGACTGAGTGAATAAGTGAATTGAATTCAATGTCGCTTTCAACAATATCGCGACGAACCAACTAAGCACCACCTAGCCAAGTTGCGTTCCTACTACATGAACTTCAAAGAAGAAAGCTTTGAAGCAGCATGGAACCAGACACCCTCCATCCACCCTATAAAACACTGAGGACAGCACACAAGACACAGACAGGATGCTTACATGGTGCAATAAAGACAAGTGATATTACAGTACTAGACATCACATGTATTCCAGTTCCTTTTGTTTCTCAGCAAAATGCATTGAAGCAACAGGAACCCGTGGCCACCCAACCAGAGCTCTCCTGAAGAGAAGATGGAGAACAAGAGTGATCATTCTCAACAAAACCAGGAGACCAAAATTACTGAAAATGCTTGACTTGCTTCTGGATTTTATCAAATATTTTTTTTCATTTCAGACAATTTGTGTACCGTACATCAGTGAAGGGACAAACTGGTACAGGCTGTGACACTTCATCACCTCTACACGTGGAACCAATTAAGTTATCAAGATTCTCAATTGCCGATATTTTATTGATATATATGCAAGCTTTGTGCAATTTTACTTTGCATGATATATACTTCTCTGTTCTTAAAGGTCAACCCAAACGGAATTTTTTTGGTCTAAAAATCCTTAAAAATCATAGTTCATACTTCACTTTGTATGAAAAAAATATTGAAAAAATTCTAATCTGATCAGAAACACACGTAATATGGGAGCAAAGTGGGCTTTTCCACACTTTCACAGCTGGGTTGATGACGTCACGCAGGGAAGTTGCCTGAGAAAAACAGCGGATAACATGGAAAGCGAGTGCAGTCAGAGCTCCGGTTCAGATGTCGATTCGAGCGATATCAGCTGCTTAGATGGAAATATTTTTCGCCAAGAAGATGAAATAGACATAGAGGAAGATGATGACGGGCAAATTAACAGTTGTTTGCAGACCAACGGCAGAATTCAGCCCTATCAATTTGAGCCGTACGGCTCCGATTCTGACAGTGACAACCACTCTGACAACGTGGAACTCGACGACGACAGGATTCGGAGAGGTCGTTTGTTGAATACAGATTGGCATGCAACTTGACTGGAAACCTTATTATCGTCATCTATAAGACCAAATGTCCATATATTTCAAACTGTATTGAATGTAGAACGATTCTGTGATGTAACGAACGAGCACATCTGTGTTGTTATTGTTGTTACTGACCGAGGCAGCCTTTTCGAAGGGATAAACTCCGGGATTCGGCAGTATGGACAGTAAACTGTTGATAACTCTACTGATATACGCCCGACTTGAATTTTGTTTGTTTTCCCATAATCCCCATGAAATACCAATTTCAGAATTATATAGTTTGATAAAAAAACTTTGGACATTCATGGCGAAAAGTAAGCCGTGGTGAGTGGATCGGCGTTCACATTTGCTCAATTTTCGACAAATTACCTCAATTAAATTGAAATCGAATGATATTCCCACAATCTCAAATGTCAAGGGATTATGAAAGTATAATTATCACTTCTGTATCTACAGCCATTCACTCCAATTGGTGTTTTTATTTATTTACTTATCAAACGTATATATATTTATGAAAGATCATTTTATTATTATTATTAAATAGTATATAATTTAGATAATTTATTTGCGTGAAGTTTGTGCCAACATTTGGCTAAAAACGCATACATAGAATGAATAAAATTGAACATACAAATACAGACATTAAGACACATTGGAACAAATGGTTAAACGTGCATATATGAAATAGAGACTCATCCAGTCTAACCTGTAGGTGCTCAAGCAACAAATGCCACGCGAGAGCGAGCAGGGCATGTACAGCCGTCCCCCTGCCCGAGGCCTCGCTTGCAGGCTAGGTTCGTTCAGCCGATGTCCGTGATAGATTCTCCTTGTCCGATTTCTTTGCCATCACATTCTGATTGTTCTTACGTTTGATAGTTGGAATAGCTGTTCTCTTTAGTTTTGGTTTATACCCGAATTCAACTGCTACGCTGTAGATGTCCTCGAATGATGTCTTTCTGTCAAAATGTGCCGAGCAAATTATACGAGTACTGGCTCGGGCCCTCTTTCCACACTCTCGTGTTGCGTACAAATTTCGTCCAATTTGCAGCGATTTTCTCGCCTTTGGGCCACAAATGAATACTAACACCGTCATCTGTAGTAAAACTGCAACCTCCCACTACACAACGTCGTGGCATATTTAAAAAATGATGCCCCGATACTCCGAAAATCTCCAGAAATCAGCAGCTACATACGACTGTGGTATACGGCTTTAACATAGAGAATACAAGACGGCTTCCCTCCGCGACGTCACAGCTGGAATTGACAGGAGAGCGATTTTCACCTTTCAAACGGCAATATCTCGCCAACCAGACTGCACAAAATTATGAAAAAAATATCATTATTTTCAGAATCGAAAGGACTATTTTTTTATATTTTTGACCTCAGAGCGTTTGGGTTGACCTTTAAAGAGACATATTAGAGCGATTTCATGTCACACAAGAAACTGTACATGTATGTATATTCCTTTTTTTTGAAGTTATTCACTCAGCCCGACATGCCAGACAACATGGACAAGGAGAAATTACTTTACAGCTAGAACCTCAGAAGCTTTGGATTAGTCCTGTTAGTATCCTACCTTCATGTTACATCTGCTTTCATTCACTTGATTAGTTCAGAGAGCTTGATTTGTACTGTCACGCAAGTATAAATAATGCAGAGAATTATGCAGTTTTCCTATTTTGTTCTCACGATTTACTACATGTAGTGTACTAGTGCACCTTCACTCCACTTTGTTCATCTCGTATACCATAATTTGCTGAATATTATTTTCAGCTCTCTACATGTAATCCCATGGGGAACAAAAATTGGGTTTGAAGAGAGGTTGAGGTACAAATGTAGACCTTAACTTTTCAATACAAACATGACAAATCCACATATGAACACGGTTTCTGCTACATGTATTAGACATTTTGTAAGAGCCATGATACATACGGGAGTGAGTGAATAGCATTTTAATGTCACTTTCAATAACATTTCAGTCATATCACGAGTCGATGACCCTGTCACATTATCCTGACACCTGACCAACCAGTCCTTGATCTATCCTCTTACTGCTGAGCACCAAGCCAGGAATTATAAAACCTATGTAACATGTGTAATTGTAGGCAATATATGGAACAACACAGGAGAACAAAGGACATGAAGTAAAGTATGGAGTTTTCAGGCAAGTCATTAGTATAAAGATAAAACATAAAACAAATGCGATGAAACAATACAACCCAGTGAACATGTACATGTATTCCCATTTCATCTTCTATCACCGTGCCAGGAATAAAACCCCTGGAGAATGGTTAATGGAGAAGACTTTTATTATTCGGATAAAACGATCCGCCGAAGTGACAAAGATTGATTATCACGACTTGGGGAAGCTTTAATCAAACTGCAGGCTTCTACTCATCAGAATAATGCACAAATCTTATCCTGCCCGTGTAAGGCTTCGCATGGAGTTGAAACAATTCTGTGTGGAGAAAAAAAATACTCCAGGCCAAGAAATCCATACCAGAAGGATGACATTTCTCTAGCTCTCTCTCATTTTCATAATATTAAATGATCGCCAGTGAAGTACATGGATGTGAGCCCCCACTGTAAGTTTATTCCTGGACAGATGTATATTTATTCTACTAATCCAATGGAAAATCCTCTATTGATGATTCAACCACTTCATTAAAATTCAATCACAAATTCACAAGGACAAAAACTGAATTAGTAATTCTAATAACTTTGACCATCGTCTACAATGGATTATCTGCATGATTTTGGACGATTTTGTCAACGTATTGTTCTAATAATTTGATCAGCCCAGGATTTCAGGGTGGGCAACGGTGGGAAATTTCACTTCCTGTGATTGAACTATTATAAGATTTACATTGTACCACACACAGGGCCTGATCTAGACTTTTTAATAGTTTGGGCACCCTTGCATAGCGCAGAGTGTGATACATGTACAGTGTAAGTTATAGTGAAATAGGTCGCAATGTGGGACTGTCAAAGCCCATGGAAGCTGTGGAAGTATTAAATGGTCTAAATACAGCCTGATAACTTAATATTTGGCAACAGTACTTGCATTAGTACAGATTTCAGCCTGTTCAGAGAGGGAATTTGCTAAAAAAAAAAATTAAAAACAAAAAATAAAATCTCATTTTTTGGGGGGGTTTTTTCTCTCATTTGGGCGCCCAAATTCATGGCCCCTAAACCCGTTATAACGGGTTCAGAAATGGCCTGGATCAGGCTCTGATACATGCATAAATTATCCATCAGTGAAACCTACAGAGACATGTACAAGATGTACAATCTAAATTCTAATTAAAATTCAATCATATCTCCTCCTTTATTTGGATATATCACTTGTAAGATCTAACTGGCTTGCAGTAACGCGAGCATCAACCAATCATGAGACTTCTTCATAGTGCTTTGAAAGGAACATTGATAGTAGGGAATTTTTGGTTGGCTCAGCTGAATCAGACGCCGTGCTGGCGGGATATCTTTTGATGTTGCAGCAGTCCTGACCTATTGGCGCCATAATACGGAGTAGATATGAACTGGCCCTTGGTATAACCCTTGGGTTACTGTTGAGTTGAAGGTATGTACATTGTACCCAATTCCACATCCATGAACTGACAGTTTTTGATGATTTTCTGATTTTAGGGTCAGTGACTTTGACCTTTTGACCTCAACATGAATATGGTTTTCCCTTGCCCTATGGGTAAGGTTAAACAAAGTTGGTATCAATCCATACCAGAAGTCAATGAGTGATGTACATGTACTAATTCAGCTAAAACCATGAGAAATGACCTAGCTTGTCCATTGGTAACAGACATGACACCGTGGTTAAAAGGATTGGACCAAAATCTGACACACAAACTCTGTTACTCCCATGCCAGAAAGTACATGTATGTAGGCTGCTATTAAACGACCTCCTACACCACGTCTTTATCTTGATCCATCTGCAAAATTTGCCAATATTGATATTCTGTGTGTCACGAACATTCTCAGCCTAGCGAGAGGATAGTCTGTAAGTGGATAAAAGAAGCGGAAGGGAAAACATGTAATCCCTTGAAGAGCTTTAGTCATGGTGATTATTGCCTTGTTGGGTACATGATGTAGGTGTTGGCAAGTGGCCAAGTCTTACAGCTCTCTAACAATCAGGCTGCCAGTGATCACTCAATGATCATATATACATGTACACATGCAGTATCAATCTGGTTACATGCAGACCACCTATAGCTCCTCTCTCTCACTGTTCAGCATGCCACTTGCCAATCATGCTCACACACAAGAGAGCTACTGGGGGACAATCACGCCCCTCCCCCCCCCCCCCTGTTCGCCAAGGTCTAGAAAATAGCCCAAACTCAGGGAAATTGGTGGTCAATGTTATTAATGTATTTCAAAGGGGGGTCACAATAAACCACCATCACAGTCATACATTTATGACAGTAAATTCAACTATATTTCAGTCATGTCACGACATTGGGTCCTGTTCTTTCTCACACCTGGGAAGCACACGGGTGGGGTCCTATTCCTTTTCACACCCGGGAACCCCACGGGTGCCTCAGTTAGTCGCCTCTTACGACAAGCTGTCTGAGGAGCTGAGGCCTATTCTTACCATGCCCTGCGGTGTGCACAACGACATCCCAGGTCAATCCCTGGAAGCCCCAAGGGGCCATTTCTGCATGAACATAATTACCTTCTTGTCCACTTGTTAGTAGTCATCTTGACCACCGCTGATCTGGACCACCGGTCAGTCAAATTGAATTTGGTGGAGTTCCTGGTATCACACCATATTGGTGATTACATGTACATCTGCTGTATTATATTATCCAATTGCTCTTCTAGATCGCTTTGTGGTTTGACTGCTAAACAACACAAACAACTGCAGTTGAAACATGAACAGTAGTAAGGATCTTCCTGAAATTGGGGCATACTAGGAACTGGCACAAGGCATTCCAAATAGTGTGGCATGGTATGCCGAGTTGAAACTCCTAGGAACTTCCTGGCATCCTTTTCCGTACTCACCAAAGAAAGGATAGCATATGGCTTAATTGCCATACAATAGCACAGAGGGGCTCCTATCCATGCTGATCAGAACACTACACTGGGCAAAGTGTAGTCCATTTGGATAACCGGCATATATGCCATTCCTATCAAGGAACTCATGCCCTAATTTCAAGAAGCTCCCTAAAATCTGTCTACTTTACCAGTACACCAGCACATTACCCATAGGGTGATTGTGTCATCACCCTACACAATTTTCTGTGTTCTCTTTGACGCTCCTTTCTAAACCATACAGACTTCTCTAGGCTGCCCCATTGACCGTTTCGGTGATCACCTAAATTGTCAGGTACAAAACTATTGGAGGGCCGGGGTTAAAGGTTTATTAATTTTTTTTAATTACTTTTATAGTGACCAATGATTTAGCATGTTTCATAAATCCTCAAATAAAATATTACTGAGTGAGGTTAATTAATTAATTTATCACATAAGGCGTCAAATGGCATCATCATGGACTAGAAAGGGGTGTCAAATGGCATCACCATCCATGGGGCAATGGCAGTAAGCTTCCATGGGGCAAAGAGTTAATGTCACACTCAAGGTTGTTTCAGACATATGGTGACATTCAGTTCGATTGGTGGAGGAAGCCAATTTTGAAATGAAAAATGAGTGGGGGGTTTCATGTAAAATTTTCAATAGGCAAGCAAACAAGTTGTATCAGAGTGGTTTTATGGTCTGGTTTGTATTCATACTTGGGATTAAGATTCCAATCCATACATTTACCATGTACTTATAAATTTATAATGTTACAATGTTCAGTACACCATAGTATTAGTGTCTCTGTGTTAACTTGTAGTGAAATGTTTAAAACAAGATCCCTCGAAAATTAACCACTCCACCCCGCTTCCCACCTCGTCAAACATGCCGAAGAGGCCATATTGATTTGTCTGCTGGCAAATTGAGAACTACTACCGAAGTGGATGTAAAATCAAACTATTTTGGGATGATGAGTCACTGTTACCAGTATAGAAAGAAGACCGGTCAAGGGAATGTCAGCCAGTATGGCTTGGAACTGTCTGTGAACTCATGGTTATCACCGCTACGAGGACTATATTCTCAAGGACAACTGTCCTTCTAAGTTTGACAGCGGCTCACTTCTCAGCGTTCTCCAGACATCTTCTTGCACGAAACTTATAGGTTATATTGGATTTCTGCGATACGCTTTTGGCAGTGTGCCAAGATCCATTTGTCAAGACCTCTGGGGTATCCAAACGTTGAAGCCAGGTGGGATTGAGATTTTCGTGAAACACCTCGACGAAAGTCTTTGACGTGCTGGAGATTATTGATGATTCAGAATTATGACAGCAATGTTTATAAATACATGGACTGATGCATGCAAATTTATTAACTCATTTGTAAACAGGTACTAATCTATGATATTAAGATGAACCATCGGGAACCCCTCAGTGATGGAGGCAATCAAAAAGTCGGACGGGCGGTCCTTTTTTATTTTTTATTTTCGGAAGGGCATAGGAATGGTTCAGTTCATTCAAGAATCCACTGATATTAAGGTAGTGATAGTCTAATTTGGTCCTAAAATGGTATACAATTCACTTTTAAGTTTCATTTTGTACACGGTCTTGCTAAAGATTGAATAAATACATTGGATAAAACGGCAAAAATCCCATGGTGTTTGTATTTCCATTCTCACCTCCTGCATACTGCTATATGTGAGGTCATCTCATTCTGATTTCGTAGTCGCAAACCCTCCATTCCTATGCAGGTAGACAGAACTCGAAAGATGGTATCGATAAAATCTGAATCATTGTGATTTGAAAGGAAAAAACTGTGGGTGTTTTATTCCCGTAGGAAACAATAAGCTGCAGCTATTCTCACGAAATGGAGAACATGCAGGACGATCATGAATTGACGATCATGAATATTACCTTAGGCAGTCATATCACAAAGTCTACTAGACATGAAACTATATCACTGAGGAATAGAACAACGTATTAAAGTTCTTCAACGGAAAATAAATATCAACTATACATTTATACAGTGACAATGCTGCAGATGTTGTGTTCCTGTGTTACTACTATACATTTATATACGACTAGAAATTTATACACAAACAGAACGAAAATGAGATTACAACCATAAAATTGCAAACAGCGCGACAATATCACGGACATGTCGCCTTGATTACAGCAAAGATACTTGTCATTGAAAGACCTTCAATGAGGTCCAATTACAGATAAAAAAATAACAGAATTATTATCAGTCTTGGAAAGGACGACTAGATAAACATCTTCAGTATCTCCACACACAAAACAGTCAAGTAAGAAGTCTCGATCCAGGACAGTATCTAATATTCATGACATCCAATGGCGCACAGAAGAAACATCAAGTTGCTGGCAAGGCCCGGGTAATCACACAAGGTAAGACTGTCGCGTATAAAATCTTGACATCACCCCAGCTCCTCTGCCACAACAAGCATTCGTAGTGCGCCACAACAGTCGCTGGTGTAAACGAAAGTCAGTTCAGCCTCATTTTCATACCAAAATAAACACCATCAAGGCAGGTGAGAAAAAAATAAAAAATAAATCGGAGCGAGCGGAAAAATCGGGGCGGGCGGTGATGGGAAACAAGGCATTTTTTTTATGGGGCCTAAAGGGAGAGTAATTGACAAGTACATGTATGTTACAGTGTCAAGCTACACGTAACCAAATAAACTGTAACTAGGCATCAATAATCAAACGATGTTCCTCAAGTTCATAATTGACACTCGGCTGATTTATATTATTTTAAGATCAGAATGAAACATTACATTTGAATGACTATGTGTCAATTTGTCTTGCTCAACTCGCATTGCCAGCCTAATATTTCAGATCAAAATTACCGAATGAAAGAAAACAAGACATGCAGAGTTTACAATTTTTTTTATTGTCATTCAACATTACAATGTTATACAGTTCATATAAAATCGGAAAATTAATATGAAATATGTTCAGTTTTCCTATTTACGAGGTAATTGTACACTGCAAATATTATGGTGTGAAAGTCTACCCTCCTCATGTATTTGAGGAGTGTTATTTTAAGGAGTGTGATTAGCACTTCTCGCAGTTCTGAGGAATGCGATTTTTAGCACTCGTGCAATTTTCAAAAATGATGGACTGAAATTTAGATGGATCATGTCGATGATGCTGCTATAACTTTCAACCAATTTCAATGTTGTGTGCACAGCATTATTTATTTCAACTTATTAGTGTATCAGGTATTGAAAATCAATGCAAGAATAGGGCTGGCCATTTTGACAGGGACAACGTGCGAGTCGCAATGTTAAGGGGTCATCTCGAATATTCGAATGCCATTTTACTATTCGAATATTCAAAATTTTAACATACTGTGAATGTATTCGACTATTCGGTTCAGCTCTAGTGATAAATATCCATCGGTTATGCAAGTTTGGTGCCCCAAGGCAGTTATTCTTCAGATAATTCAATGGTGATATATTGACAGAGTTTGACCTGGTGATCCGAAAGAAGAATGGGTCAATCTCACCGATTTTGATAGATTACTGTTTCGCAACCACATGTATGTGCGATGTAAGTTTTATGTACTGGCACCTACATGTAGACCTAAACATTCTTTAGATATGATGGCAGGGCCGTATCCAGGGCCATCATGAAGCCGGTATACCGGTATGGGCGCCCAAACTCCAGGTCAAAAATATCTTTTTTTGCTGCTTAACCTTACTACATTAAACTTGAGTTCAACTGAAGCCTTCTTCAAACTTTGTAATTCAATACAGTGTCGCGACCGCTATCATAACTTCTGAGTTCAATACACATTGAACACGCGTTGCTGGCGACGCTTTATGCATACATACTTTAAATGGCATTGCATTGACCCCTCTAGTAGGCAATGATCGCTGTGCTACGGTGGTTTTCGCCTGGTCTTCCTACAGCAATCAAAAACTTGAGAACAACCGATGTGTGGAGAATGCGCTATATCGGTGGCAACAACAACGACCACGTGTTTGAAAGAACTGGATTACGGGAAAACAGGAAAATGTACACCCTGGCACTGATTAAAGCACTGAAATGGTATTTTCGAGGATCCAACAAACCCTGATGTTACAAGTCAACAGCATTGGAGATTCTGTGGTTTTTGTGCAGCAGCAACAAACATCAAATTTACGTGCAACAACAACAACAGCAACAACGTCGAATACCGATGTCCCCAAAAAATCTCTGGATACGGCCCTGGATGGTAATGATTGAACGAACATAGACAAGGAGTGAGTGAGTGAGTTGTTTTCAATTTCAGTCATATCACGACGTTGGGTCCTATTCCTTTTTACAAAAGGGAACCACACGGGTGGGGTCCTATTCCTTTTCACACCCGGGAACCCCACGTGTGCCTCACTTAGTCGCCTCTTACGACAAGCTGTCTGAGGTGCTGAGGCCTATTCTTACCATGACCTGCGGTATGCACAACGACATCCCAGGTCAATCCCCGGAAGCCCAACGGGGCCGAACATAGACAATCTGCTTAGAATGTACATATACATGTATGTGTAAGCAGGGGTCGAAATATTCAAAATAGTTTACCTGTCACACGAGACAGGTGACCAAAATGTTTACCTGTCACCTGTAAGAATTACCTGAACATGCAATCGTAACATGAACATGTAACTCAAGAATAATGACAAAGTTAGATGTTGCAAGAGACTAATAAATTAATGACACCTTGTTTACCTGCACTTATTAGGAGGTGTTTTGAATGAATTTTGTTGAAGATATATTTTGAACTCCAAAACAAAACTATTGGCTACCTGTCAATAGAGACAGGTACTTTATTTCTCTACCTGTCTCATTCAAAAGTTACCTGTCAGAGACAGGTAGACAGGTGTAAATTTCGACCCCTGGTAAGTGGGTCCTAAAAATGAATTTGGACCTGATACTTGATACAGTTCTTGAAATTTGATACAGTAACTTATATTTTACACTGCAAAAATATATTACTAGAGCTACAGGCAAAGAGGAAATTTAATGACCTGACCTACATGTATAGTATGTACAGTCAACTCTCCAGGTATCTCTTTTCTGATTGGTCAGCTATATTTCTGCCTACCATGTGATTGGTCAGTTGTAGTTACCATTGCACTTGTCCTTATGATTCCATGAATACAGCCATACAGTCAGCCCGAGGGAGTAAATTCTATCTGGACTTCCATTAAGTTACCTTAAATTGGAAACTCATTACTCGTCACCATGGTGACCGATTGGTGTAATTACTGCTGGACAGTATCAGGTACAGCATTAAGATCTACCCAAGATACCTCCAACCATGTCAGCTGTCATGTAGCCTTAATATTAGTGAGGGACTAGATACTGCAGAGGTGAATACATCTTTACATCAACTGCATTCAAGCCATGAATTCCTAGATCTATGTACATGTACATTCATAAAAAGTAGTGGTACATTGTAGACTGAGCTGAGTAGATTTGAGCATCGATCCAGGTTTTATATCAAAGTCTCATCTCTTTACATTTTTGACATTGATTTAGCACTGAAGTCAATATGCATACATGTAATATGGTTTGGAATATACATTGTAGATGTCCTGTGATTAGAGTATTAAAGGTTATACAAAATGGTCTCAAAATCTGCTACTTTTTTGCGCTAAATTGTTGTAGAAGTGATTATATAGACTTGTTTTACATTTTTGTATGTTTTCAAACTGCCCAAGGTTGGAAATAGCAGCAGTAAAGTGCGACAATTTCACGCCCCTTTCAAAACGGCGAAAGCTGTGACCGCTTGACCTGTGACGTCACAACCTGATTACGATCTCGCTCAAATGCCTGTTGTGACGTCAAAATGTCAGCGACATCACGCTAGAACTCCCACAGTTGGGTGAATCTTTCGTAACAACGCCCGACGTCATAGACTATGACGTTTACGGCGCAATCGTAATCAGGTTGTGACGTCATGCACCAGAGGTCATGGCTCCAATACGTTTTCTCCCACATGTGTGCTATTCGTGTCCTAAAACCCACTTCGACGACATTATTCAAGAAAAAAATACTAATTTGTTGTTTGGAACACTACTGGGTATGTTTTAATGCAAAGTAGTATAGAGTCATTTGGTATAACCTTTAAGCAATGCTGCTATACATGTAACATCAGTTGACAATACCACAAAAAGGGGAGAATAATGTAAGTCTTTAGTAAGTACATGTACATTGTAATTTATCCTCTAATAATTCAATCACAGGAAGTGGATTTTCTCCTTTTCTTTGATCTTCAATTCTTCTAGCCCGACACAACTCCCATATCTGATCTACAAGTTGGAGACCTTTGCAGATGCCCTGACTATTATTTATGATAACAGTTTTGCATGTTCATTGTTGTACTTTTATAGTGGAACCCTGAAATGGTTTCTCATTGGTCAGGTAGGTAGACGTCCTCAGATCAACCCGCGCAGTGACATCTACAAGGGGGTCTTATTTTAATCAGCCTGATAGTCAGTGGCTACTATTGACACGGACCATGACATGCATGACTGGTTCAGTTAGTCCAATCAGTAGGATCAGTATTGCCCAGGTCTGGTCCACAATCAGCTGATCATCGTAATTATGGCCTGATCACATGTGGGCAGCCAGCTAGAGAAGGTATTGATCCTGACCATGTCAGCAGGCTATTGGTACAGCAGGTCTCTACAACCCAATACCTATACATGATGAGCATACTGTAAATAAATGTGTGTATGGCATGTATACACCTGCTACATGTTTGATTCAATATGTAGGCTGCATGTTAAAAGCAAAGCACAACTGATGATCTGTCTTTTCTTTTTTTTTCTTCTTTTTTTCTCAACTATTTTCAATCTGGTCACGAGTGACAATACTAGTCTGGTGATCCATATTGGGCGATCTTTTGATTAAAATAGGCTATTTTCAGTGAAATAATATGATTTTGAAAATTTGATTTCTGTGTTCTGTGGTAAAATGTGTTGTATGGGACAGAAATGATAAAAGGAGGTAAATGCTATTTTCCCATACTTCTGATGATCCAAACCAATATTATTTTTCTGGCATGAAGCTTTAGGTTAGAGTGAGTGAGCGAGTGAATATGATTTAACGTCGCTTTCAACTATATTTCATATCACGATGTTGGGTCCTATTCCTTTTCACACCCGGGAACCACACAGGTGGGGTCCTATTCCTTTTCACACCCGGGAACCCCACGGGTGCCTCAGTTAGTCGCCTCTTATGACAAGCTGTCTGAGGAGCTGAGGCTTAATCTTACCGTAACCTGCGGTGTGCACAACGACATCGCAGGTCAATCCCCGGAAGCCCCACGGGGCGCTTTAGGTTAGAATTCATAATGATCTACAAGAAGTTCATACATGTACATGTAGTTAAAATCTATAAATCACTTCATATTGGGCCTGATGGATTCCATTAACTGTTTCAATTTGCATGCATCTCACAATGCATTGATTAGGCAGTCATGAAATGGCCGTAGAATCAGAGTTTTGTTTCGAAATGTACTGCACAGTCAATCATGGGTTAATTTCACAATAGGGATGTCAAAGTTGCCAGGGACAACGATCTGGATGAACTCTGACCATTTGCGTGAAGTTAAAATTTCAACCCTCTTTTCCAAAATTCAGAGAATCGCCAGACAGGTTAAAAATTGCATACATTGGTGGGGGCGGGGAGAGGAAAGAAGATCGACCTGATATTGGACTGGTATTCTGGCAAGGGTGACTGAGTGAATATGATTTAACGTCGCTTTCAACTGGTACATGTACATGTATTCTGGCAATGCTGGTTTTTCTTGGCAATTCTATGAACATGATGAGTTAGAACAGATTTCCACCCATCACTGCCCGAGCATTGCAATTACCAATATTTCACAGATAATTGTTCCAAATACGGCTCTTAGTGGCTCCTTTAACGGGATAAAGTGCATCATTTTCCCGAATGTCTGGCAAGAACTGGCAATTTTCCAGAGTCGCCGAGCACCTCAATCAATATGGTGTAAAGATGGCTACCCTAAAGATGTACATTGTACTCGTAGTCTAACCCAAACAATGAGTCTGTCGACAGGAGCAAAGAAAGTGGTACAAAGAAAGAACGTTTACAGCGAGATGAGGCGTAATTCATAAGCTGTCTGCCAGATTGGACATTCTCATCGTTATGATGATAATAGTACATCATCTACATGGATCGGACAGAAAAACTCAAATCTATGATCCATAGAGGATATCTCGATTACTCTTTAGTGCACTTTTGCGGTGCATTATCGTGTACATGTAGTTAAATCTCAGTTGCACATGCACAGAAATGCCAAAAGCTGAGATAACTAGCACACCATGCATGCCTGGTACTGGTACAAATCAAGCTGAGATTAGAACAGCTGTTGCATTAGAACAGAACAGTTTGTTCGTGTTTTTGTTCGTGGTAGCCTCACACTACGAACATATTCTCTTGACCGCCAGTCGCCGCGATCACGCAGCGAGGCTGCCGGTCATGTGATGGGAGACATTTTTTTGTGTCATGTGAGAGTAGCTTCGTCACATGACCGAGCTACAGTACGTGAAAGAAATGAACTCAATACTTGGCTGACATGATGTTAACATCATGACAACCCGATTCTGTCACGATGTTAACATGATGATAACCCGATTCTTGTCCTGACCTTGTCCCTGTTTTGTCCCGGTCTTGTTACAAGGACGACATCGGGACAACATCGGGACGACATCGGGACGTCATATTGTTAACACAATGACGACCCAGTGATGGTCCAATATTTGTCCCCATTCCTCTGAACAAAATGGAGAAGTTGAGTCGATATAGCATTTTTTAATTTCATAAAATGCCGCGAGCAGTGCGATCTCCAAATTACAATCGCCTACGTGACATGTGAATACAGAGGCAATTGCATTAATGTTTACACTCGTTTGATTCATTTCGGTTCGGTTATTAAAATATGACCGCAAAATTTTTAAACCGGAACGAAGTTTGAACGAATTATGACCAGAATATGAACGGAGTTTGACCGAAACGAAATGAACCGAACAGAGTGAGCGAAGTTTGGACTACCGCAGTGGACTGCCCGCTGCTGCCGTTAAACTTTAATCGGCCGTACATGTTTGCCTGTGAATAAAGTTGGATGACTGACAGAATGGCTCAGAAACCCGTATAGTTAAATGTTTACAAAATGTACTAATTGTAATTTGTTTAGATAGATAAAGAAATATGAAGCAGGTCTTTTTCTCTACTCCCACGGCGAAAAGCCCCACGTGGCCCAAATGTGCGAACTTTGACCCTGCAGAGCTATGCCCCTGAAAACAGCCGCACCACGTACTCCTACCCGTGCGGCGCTTTTGAAGTGTGATCACCTACTGTTCACTTCCATAGTCTACCGAATTTGTGATTACAGATGAATTGATTTTCAAAATACTATAACAACTACATGGCTTGTTGTCCCAAGATTCTGTTATAGTCGGTGGCTTTTGTTTGTTTGTGAGACAAATGAATACATTTTTTTTGTACTCAGAATTAAGAATACATAACAACGCAATAAAATAACAACATTTCACATGGGGTACATGCAGATCTAATCCCCATTACGAAGTTAGAGTATATTAACCAATACAATAATAGTAACACTTTAAATTAAGCCTAGAGCTCAAATTAACAAAAAATGAATCCCGTTTTGCGAGACAAGAGAAACTATAAAATACCACATACCTTGAAATGGAATCTTTAGTACTTCCATTTCTGCTCTCTCGTTATTTATTATTTAATTATTTATTTTAATATCTAGCGCTGCAAAAGATCTTAAATGAACGAAGAAATGTACCGTGAAATTTAAATGAAACATTGAGTTGATGGACAGCGAAATCCGAATGGGAAGCGGACTACAATTTCAATCAATCAAAAATCGAAATGTAATCAGGTGGGTCTAACAAAAGGAAAAATAGTTGAGAAAATACTTAATATTATCCTGGATGGTATTAAAAAGATTCGTTCTCATCGAGGCGTACAAGGTACATTCCGAAGATGTTTTTCGTCCTCAATACAAATGTGTTGCGGAAACCTGTCGCTTATGTACGGAAGATATCACGGTAATGAATAGCTAAATAATATATAGCCCTCACGAGTATGAGGGCTATATATTATTTAGCTAGGTAATGAAAAAACTTATTAGCCCATTCTTCCTAAATATTTACATAATACTAAAAATTTGTCTAGACTAATGTGATAACAAACGAGAAGAATGCAAGATAATTTTACCGAATCGATAGCACAGAAGAATATATAAGATAAATATTCTGATAAAAAATATTATTAAACAATTTTGAATAACTTTTTCTTTTCTCATATTGCCGAATCTTATAAACAGTTCATAACAGATCATATTGTGGAACGCAAATAGAATACAGATCTAGAGTGAATGGAAGAAATTCTTGCATAAAGCATTCATTTTTTGCACGAGAAAACCGGAATGTGAAATTGAAGACCGAATAGTTCCCTGCTGTTGACCTTGTTGTTTATCAGCGCGCGGACCTCGGAGAAAGCACTCTTTTCGTGCAGACGTCGCGAAAGATTTCATTCCAGAGCATATAAAATTATGTTTTTAGATCTAATATAAAGTTGATTGTAATAGAAAGAAGAAACATATATCTCTGTGAATCTGGGGATAATGAAGATCGATATTCGTTATTTTCTTGAAGTTGGAAATCCGTGACAAGTTGCCATTTTCAACTACTGTTCTCCGTGAAGTAGCTCTGGTTTAGCCTTGTTCCATACTACGTGAGAACAACGCTATGGTTGTAAACCAGTCACCAGATGGAGTTGTTGGGAAAATGCTGTACGGGCAATATTTGCCGAACCAATTGACCATAACCAATAAAGGGCCTGCCAACTCTTAAATAAATTAATATCCTATCAAGCACTCCCCAATCGTATGTCACTATGTACATGAACATGTACATGTAGGATCTTACTGATTTCAATTGAATTCCGTATTCAGAGTGCCCAGGTCACGAATATTTGATAGTCTTAATCTTATGACATCACGGCCACATTTTAACTACTTTACTTGCAGTCGGGGAGGGGGATATAGGGTTATCATCTCAGTTATCAAGGATCAGTCCATGCATCATGTATTTCTACCATGCATTATGGTGCCAAACTGGCGGGTGTGCGGCGCCGCAACATCAGAAGTTTCCTCGCCAGTGTGGCATCCAGGGGTTTAGCCAGAATTAGGAAACAGGGTGTCTCACCCATGTACTATCACAGGACAAATAGGCGGGGGTCCAGGAGCCGCCTAGGCCCCGGAAGCTCCAGGGGTTTAGATGCTCTGAGATGCATTCTAGGGCATTTCTGGCCATGCAGAGAGCACATCTCTGAGCCTCTTTCCACATACATTTGTACTTTCTGGTCATTTTATGCAGTATAAAAATGAAACAAAATGGAGTGATCACTATCACTCTCCTAAATTTTCAAGGAGAGTTTTGATCACTCTCCTCAAAATTGCCAATGCAATGAAGAATGATATTGGAGAGAGTGATCACTCTCGTATCACTCACGCAAACCAGAATCCAGGAGAGTGATCATATATATATTTTTTTATTTTAAATTATATTTAACATTTGTTCAGTTTTCATTATATTTTTAGTTTTGTCTGTTAATTTGTATTCATACATGTAGATTCTATATCACCGTTTTGTTTTTTTTTCTTTTATTTTATTTAAAGCAGATTCAATATAGCCGCTAATGAAGTTTTGCAAAACCTAAAACCAAATACATGCTTGAAAAGGAAACATTGACGTTGTTGTTGCGTTTTGGTCAAAACAATAACTTGAAATTTCTTGTCTTGTCACTTCAAGTTCAAGCCCCTAGCCCACCTACTTGATGACAAATTCGCATTTGCATTGTATTTATCGGCATCAATGAGCCGGGGAAACGTGTTAGTCCATGCTTACGGTAACTATGTCAGATTTGCGTTTTCAGCAACCCAACTGGTGACGGTGACGAATCTCGCCGGTTTCTCTTTCGCGGGTCACATAACACTCGCCAGTCGGCCGGCAGTCAGTTCATCGTCATCCCTCGATTCCTCGTTGTCATAATCCGACGTATGTGACTATACGTTTTCCTTGCTGAAGAAATCTATCAATAATGGGCCTCGTTCGTTTTGACATCTTGCCGCTTTGCAATTCTCTCGCAGAGTAAAACCAATCTACGCGCAGATAGATTGATTTGTTTGGGGATGATATCGTAATACCCTTGTGCAGAGAGCTGAGAGACCACATTCTCAGTGGCTTAATTATGCTGTAAACTGCATACGGTAGTGGGTTGGAAAATCTACGCGCGTGTCAGATGATTTGAGAAAACCTTTACATGCGTACACCATGGGAAGTGAGTGAGTGAGTGAATATGATTTAACGTCGCTTTCAACTAAGGTGAGTGAGTGAATATGATTTAACGTAGATTTCAACTTTTTTTCAGTTATATCACGACGTTGGGTCCTATTCCTTTTCACACCCGGGAACCACACGGGAGGGGTCCTATTCCTTTTCGCACCCAGGAACCCCACGGGTGCCTCAGTCGCCTCTTATGACAAGCTGTCTGAGGAGCTGAGGCCTATTCTTACCATGACCTGCGGTGTGCACAACGACATCCCAGGTCAAGCCCCAGAAGCCCCACGGGCCGCTTTCAACTATATTTCAGTCATATCACAACGTTGGGTCCTATTCCTTTTCACACCCGGGAACCACACGGGTGGGGTCCTATTCCTTTTCACAACCGGGAACCTCACGGGTGCCTCAGTTAGTCACCTCTTACAACAAGCTCTCTGAGGAGCTGAGGCCTATTCTTATCATGACATAAGTTGTGCACAACGACATCGCAGGTCAATGCCCGGAAGCCCCATGGGGCTACACCATGGGAAAAACCTGACCTAACAAAGGTATTATCTCTCTCTTTTAAAATTAACATGGAATTATAGCATTAAACATGTTAAAAGGGCAATTTTTCTGAAACCACATGAATTCAACATATACATCTGTCCATTTATGAAAACAATCTTCTTCTGAAAAACCCCCAAAACTGCGAATAATATACATGTAGGGACGCAACATGAACACAGTCATAGATGTGTCAGTGTCGAATTTTCAAGCGAGGAAGCAACAATTATCATTTTTCCAGTCTTTGATATGACTTAGCCCGGAATCGAACCCAGGACCTCCAGCTTGCTAGACACATTATAATGTGCGAACATGGTCTATCATACCTGGACTAATACTGAGTGAGCGAGTGAATATGATTTAATGTCGCTTTCAACTATATTTCAGTCATATCACGGTTTTTACTGATAATGGATTGATTAATCATCAGATATTAGGACCTCCGTGTTGACAGACAGACAGAGAGAATTAAGGTTGAGAAAGCAATGGTCAGTGTATAAACTATAGAATTGCAATGTACATGTACATGTTACATGTAGAGTGTAGGTCTTCAGTGGAAACTCATCTCTCCACCATGACAATATAATGATCTGTAAAGCTCAACTCACACTAAACATTTTGTTGTATTAGAACAGAGTTTGTTCAGGTTTTTGTTCATGGTAACCTCACACTGCAAACATTTTCTCTTGACCGCCAGTCGCCGTGATCAAGCAGCGAGGCCATTTTGTTGTGTCATGTGAGAGTGGCTTCATCACATGACCGACAGCTGCCAGTTGACTGGATAACTGTTGGTAAATGTTCGGACACATGTTCGCGATCACCACACACTGAAAACAAAAACTTGTTTCAGGGCAAAACATGTTCGTAATATCAAACAAGTTTGATCTCACAAACATTTGTTCCGAACAGAAATGTTTTCTGTTTCTGGACAGAGTTTCTGTTCAAATAGTAATACATGTACAACAAAATGTTCGTAGGGCTTATTAAAGCTTAACACTCATGCTGAATTTAGGCTACATTACAATGTTGTGCATGTTTGACATGGAGAGATAAACTCAATCAGCTTAAAATAATACTGGATTTCCTGCAGCACAATTGGAGGTTACAAAAAAAAGACATTAAAAGCGAGCTGGAAAATTATTCCACTGTTTGACCTGTATTAAGAGTGAACTCCAGAGCAGATGAATAATGGTGAGGAAAACCCTCCAAACAATAGCCCTGCTGAGGAGAATGAAACTGGAGCCCACAGAAACGTGAAATTGAATCACGGTGTACTCGAGCCTGCTATCCAATAGTCCCCTAGAAAGATTTTCACTTTCCCAGACGGAGGGAATAAAAAATCAATATTCAATTACATCTCCGAAACCCATCTTCCCCTCCCTGGTTTATTCACTTTTTGCTTGTTCACGTCTCTGTACAGTGTTTTTGCTTCATGCCTAAATGAGGCCCCACACGAACATTAATGTGACCCCAAAGGGAACTGATATTTTCAGTCCTGACTCACTGTACAAGGAAAAGATTTCACATTCCTTCATAGTGATGCTCCACATGTATGTAATATAGATCCGCATTCATAAATCATCCATGGGACTACTGGTGACTTTAGCAGAGAAAATGTGGTGATTCCAATCAGGGTATATATTAAGGAACCATTGAAGTCGTGTACATTGTAGAAGCAGTGGAATATCCTGGAACATGGAGAATGCAGTGTGTGGGAGTGAGCGAGTGAATATGATTTAACATCGCTTTCAACACTATTTCAGCCATATCACGACGTTGGTTCCTATTCCTTCTCACACCTGGAAACCACACGGATGGGGTCCTTTTCCTTTTCACACCCGGGATCCCCATGGGTGCCCCAGTTAGTCGCCTCTTACGACAAGCTCTCCGAGGAGCTGAGACCATCATCCGAACGCATGGCACGATCATACGTGGAAACTTCTGCCCGTAGCCATGCGGTAACGGGTGATATCTGAGTGTAATAGGGCGTTTCCCAAATGGTCACATCCGACTGGTCCCGTTACATCCGACATCGGTGCAATCACATTCATACAACGAAGACACACCTCCAGAAAGCGATCGATTGAAATGATCCCATGGTGGGCCTCGAAGTGCCCCCATCACAAAATAAAAAGCATATCATTTTCCTGTGGTCTGCCGCCGATTTTATTTTGTTTTCAAATATGTTGGGCCGTTTGTAATATGATTTTTCTTAAGATAAACAATGCAAAGAAGCATGCTCCACTAGAGTGAGAAATAAAATAGCTAATTTGCACAACTTCGTTTTGGTCTCGCGTAGACTCCCCCAGTCTTGCGCCTCGTGAAACGGACATGTCTGCATGTCTGAGAAATATTTGAATACAGATAATTTCATTGGCTCGTTTAAATGGGGCCGACATTTGACCTCATGCTTTGGGAACAGCTTTCGAACTGGATTATCTCCCTCTAGATAGATGGCGCCGTGTGAAATACATGCCGAATCACAGCAATAATCTAAGGGTAGTGGTAAGTGAAACGTGAAATGCCCTTAGCAAGCTAAGATGAGCTGAGACCTATTCTTACCATGACCTGGAGTACATGTATGCACAACGACACCCCAGGTCAATCCCCGGGAGCCTGCATAGACTGCATGGATTCATACCCCAGTGATTTCACTCACTCGTACTGGACCGGATGATGGTACTAGTCACAGCGTGATCATGGGAAACAGTCCACAAACACACATGTGCACACATACAGTAGGCTACACATACATAGATCATGTACACAGATGTACACACATAGATCATGTACACAGATCTATGTGCAGGGCTCGAAATTGCCACAAGCCCGGCAGCCCGTGGCTGGTGAATTTAGAACGTGTCTGGTTGAATATAGTTCTAAAGCTAGCTAACCAGCCCCACTGGCTGGTTATAATTAAAGAATTTCACCTTTGTATAATGAAATATGCCAGCCCGATGGTCTGGTAAAGTTTTATGGTACATGTAAATTCATGCCCTGATGTGTACACATACACGTACACATGTACGTACATCATGTACACATATATGTACACATATAGATGTACACATATCTATGTGCGTACGCATATGTACACATGTACATGTACATACATACATGTACACACCATCACACCTATACATGTACAGGGCTTGCACTCCTTCGCGCATGTAAATATTTCCAACTGTAACACACCTAAAATTTGTATTAACCATGTGAACAATTGCCCACCTTCAAATAGGTGTAGCTCTTCATTCCGGCAATTATGTTTATTTTTGCATTTTTCAATTTAAACTTGTCAAGTTTGTATCATCAACATTGCATAGAGTATGGGTTAATTACAGCTGTGCTGTGTATTGTACTAACCACGCTAAACATCAACATCATTGTATGTTTTTGATGAAGTTTTGCTTATGTTTATGTTTTTTGGCTCAGCCGAAACAGGTAATAATAGGCTGGGTAGGCTGAGCTTGACAATATGAATGTCACATACCTGATATTTGTTTCTTGGCGGAGAGCTGCCGTTGAAGTTTACTTTGTTCTTGCTGCAGTTCCTGCGAGAGGGTGTTGAACTTCTGGAGAAGTTGCTGGAGTTCTGAGCTGCTGCTAGCCGGTATACGAGGTATCGAGTAAATCACATCATTGTCATCTTGATCCGTATAATCGCTCGACGTGCTTGTGAAACTTCCCACCGCCGTGTATGTCTCATGGTCAGAGGCAAATCCACGAGGGTCTGCGCGACGTGATTGTAAGTATGCTGCCACTTCCGAATCGGAGTTGTAACACTCCGGTGAATGACTTCTCGGTAATGATCGGCCATATTTCCCTTTGGTGTGCAACAATCCCCGTAAAGCCTTTTCTTGAGAACGCCCCCTTTCACGCTCAGAATCGTAATATCCTCGTTGAGTAGCATAATCCCTGATTGCGTGGATATTTGCATAAGCCTCACCAGTGTACAGTGCTCGTAGTTCACTGTCAGAGTAATACTCCTGTGGCATGTGCGTTGATGTACGCCCGGTAGCACTCGCTGACCTTGGAGGCACTTTCCTGTAACCCCCCTCTCCCAGCGAATATTTCAGGTACTCCCTATCACCTACACTGTCGCTATGGTAATGAGTGGGTGGAGCAACGGCACCTTGAGGTTGCTGCACCTGGGGAGCGTCTATATTAATGTCAACTGTATGCCAGCCGTATCTGCCTACGTATGGCTGATCTTTCATATACTGGGTACCATGTACAAGGGCCCCATCACTAATGTGAGAAACAGCACTATCTACTGAATCATCGCGCAGCAATCGCGCTTCAGCCCTTTGGGGTGATATAAAGATACTGGCATAAGATTGTGGTTTTGCGGTACGGGGAGTTTCCTTTTTAGGTGGAGATTGGCTTCGCTGAGCTGAACCCACACTAGTACCTCTGGTTGGATCAAAATCATCAGGGCACTTTTCCGTCATTTCTAACGCTGTTGCTGAACTTGAGCGTCCTTTTTTTAGCACCACGATAGGCAGTTGTTCCTCAAGTTCCGTTGTGGCAAGGGTGGGGCACGAGGCATTTTTATTGCAATTTTTCTTTGTACGTATAGTTAGCACTAATTTCTTAGGGATGGACATTAGTATAACAACATCGTCTAATGACATATTTGTAACTTTCACATTGTTGACTGTCAAAATTTCATCACCAACATGTAAAAGCCCGTTACTCTCAGCCACAGTTCCCATTTGAATTCGTGATATAAACACCCCGTCTTGTCGTTCCGTGCCATATCCCTCACGGATATAAAACCCTAATGTCTGTCCTGGCCGTTTGAGTATTTCTACAGTCTGCACTACTGATGAATCATCCATGATTTCAGATTTCTTTATTCCCATTTCAAAGCCTCCATTATTGGGAGGACGAGAGAGCTTTCTCTCCTGTTTAGGGCTACTTTTGGGGCTAGCAGAACTAGTGCGTATTCTAGTCTTACGGTCTTTCGGCGGTGTAGTTGTTGTGGTAGTCCTTGCAGCCCTGGCTTGACTCGCCTGTGATACGGTCTGTGTCTGCTGCGGTTTGCCTTCCTGATCACTTACTTTATGCTGTGGTTGCGGGTGGCGTCCACCTGAAGGCGTATGGTGCCGATGATGTGTTCCTGTCCGTCTCCCGTCGTCAGTACCACCGGCTGTAGAGGATGGCTGCACAGTTCCCGACACTCCAGTCGCTGAGGTAATTCGCGCAGCCGGCAAAGGCACGCCGGGTCGACCGCTCTCCTCTTGCGCTTTCTCCCCTTCTGTCAAGCGTTTTTCTTTTCCTGGTTTGACCCTCCCGGTGCCTTGTGCCATCGAATCCTCTTCCTCCTAGAGAAATTGAGAGCAGATTCACATATTACAGCTATATAGTTGCTCCATAAACCCAGGAAACCTAGGTCGTCTTATATTAGGAGCATGGTTCAATTATTTCAAGGGAAAAGAAATCGATAACGATTTCCAAACCTGCAAACACTATCGCCAGGCAGATGACAGCACTTATTTTACCTCAATCAGAAAAGAGCTCCTTGCCTTACTGTCTTGCCGTAATTAGACCTCCAGACGGCAATATAATCATAACCATATCGAGAAATATGACCTAGGGCCTGTAGTCAATTACCGCCATAAATAATGTTTATGATACCGTTTTTTATGAGAAGATGAATATCAATGGCTAAATGCCAAAGAAACACTCGAGTGATACCATTCTACTCTCACTACCGTCTGTGAAAGATTTTCACGGCGGAAGGGAGAAAACTCCCACCTTGGCTGTCTGGCTTTCCCTGAAAGATGATCAGTTTTCAAAATATACCTGTAAATTTACTCCGAGTATTAAATTCATTGAGCGGAATATCTTATATACGATGGATTAATTCATATTCAAGTTACTGTAAATTCAGACGGAATATTATCCGCAAAGTAAAATACCACAGACTGAAATCAATTAAGTCATTCTACCATTACGGTAGGTCCTATATTTTGGACGAGAATATGTTTTTTCTAATTGAATTGCCTTTTTCTTGCACGTTGTTAGTGTTTTTAGTTACATAGATATGAGAAGAACACCATGAGACCATCGGGACATTTACCAACTTTGTTTATGAATTACATTTTTAACAACGATGACACTTGATCAGCATAAGTAGTATAGAAAGCGTAAATCTCATAGCATAAATTGCGGCTGTCCATGTTATAGCTTATGGGAAAATGAGCAAATGTGGGTAATGTTATACGTACGGTATAGGGGAAAAATGGCGATAGTGTTAAAGGTATAGGGAAAATGCGGAGTCAAAGTGGACGTAATGTTATATGTATAGAGAAAAATATTGTGACAGTAGTGTTAAAGGTATCGGGAAATCCGGGGGAATGTGGGTAATGTTATAGGTACCCAATAGGGGGAAAATTGTGACGGTAATGTTAAAGGTATAGGCAAATGATGGGGAACGTGGGTAATGTTAATGTATAGGAAGGATGAAATGCGGGTGGGTGACGTCACGGATCACGTCACACCCATGGACGTTTTGGGGTCGATGTGGGACTATAGTGTTCCGTATGGGTTGTGTGAGGTGTCATCGTGAAGGGCTTGGTGTGTACGGGACACTTGAGGTGGTTTGGATGGACAGTGACGTGGCAGTGTAGGAGTAGTAGCGAAAGTCGGTATTTTGGGGTGTGTGTAGGGGATATATTTGAGCGATGGAGGGGCTATATGTCATCCAAATATGGCGTTACTCTGCTCCCCCCCCCCCCCACCATATGAAAAGAGGGGGGGCACGAACCCCCCCACAATAATTGTAACTGAGGTCAATTTTATCGGGAGTTTCATGCAAAGTATCTTTCTTCCTTCACGGGTCCAAAAATATCGGAAGTAGGTTTAAATTGCAGTTTCATGCAAAGTGCCAACTACTTCCTTGTGTTTGTTCTATCTGATTTAGTGTTAACTCCAGTACAGTCTTCATGAATTATCAGTTTCATGTGATATCCGCCTCTCTTTTTCAAAGCGCCGGAAATTGCAGCGTTTGGCACACACAACAACAAACAATTCAGCTTGGCATTGATGCAACAACTTACGCATCGATGCTTGGAGAGGTGTTATAAGTTGACTTTGACTTAAACTAACGAGAAGATGATTTCGTCCGAACATCAATATTTAAGAAAGTACAAATTACATCTTTAGTAAATGGAACAAATCACCATGTAATTCTGCGACAGTAACATAGACTCTCTGACAGAATTAGGGATATACCCATCTTCATTTGATGCTACTGTAACATTGCAACTATGAATGAAAGCCGGTTGAATTCCCCCAACGCTGAAACAAATGATTTAGCTTGGAACCGTAACATTCAGTATCCGCCATGGAGATAAATGCCAAATGAGGTATCCACAATTATAGAATTTGTCCTAATCCGGTCAGGTTTTCAGAAGTTATTGTCCGTAAACGAAATTCTAACTTGGCCCACAGGTAGATGGATCAGCATGGAAGATAATCCCAAGTGAGATGTTAAGGCAAGGTACCCGCATACCAAATTTGGAAAGAATCCGTTCAGGTCTTCAAAAGTTATGGTACAAAAACGAAATTTTAAATTGGCCCAAAGGTGGCGCCACCTTTAGGTGAATCAACGTGAAAAACAATCCTAAGCGAGATCTAGAGGCAATGTATCCATATACCAAATTTGAAAAGAATCCATTCAGTTTTTCAGAAGTTATTGTCCGAGAACAAAATTTTAACTTGGCCCTCAAGTGGCGCCAAATATAGGCGGATCGGCGTGAATAACAATCCCAAGCGAGATCTTGAGGCGAGGTACCCACATACCAAATCAGAATCCATTCAGTTTTTCAAAAATTATTGTCCAGAAACGAAATTTTAACTTGACCCCCAGGTGGCGCCACCTACAGGCGAATCGGCGTGCAAAACAATTCCAAGCAAGATCTTGAGGCGAGGACCAAATTTTGTAAGAATCCGTTCAGTTTTTCAGAAGCTGATGTCCGGAAACGAAGCCAAACGGACGGACCCCAATACTATAGTCCCCCTTCGGCTCTTCGGACGTCGGGGGAAAAATATTGCATACGGCTTAGTAACTTGGACAATTCACGACTAGTTTACCAAGCTTTGCTTGCGGACCGTTAGTTGCCTAGAAGCGAACAACCTATTTAGTACTTTGAGTATCAAATCCTGGGACGGACTATCTGGAAGATATACCGTCTTCAGCTCGAATGAAAATACGTCAAGTTTGAAGTTGTTTATATTTGATCAGATTTTGTGTGAGCTTAAGCGTGCATGGAAGTCTAGAGTAAAACAAGACCAAAGGGCACACAGTTTCAGAGCCTGGAGAAGGAGGTATCGTCCAGATATGCCGTCTCATACTACCGCGTTAGAGGGTTTTGTCTCTGTGACATTGACCACTTTTAATTGGACCAAGCTTGCGTCGCCTGGCGACTTTTAGAAACTCGTCAATCAATTTACGCAAGGATGTGACTATGAAATTTCGATTAGCGAGCTTTCGAGTGAATATATCTGTTGATATTTAACCGATACATGTGGATGGATATGGCAAGCCGTTTTGGTATTTATTCCTTTATTTTTGATATCAAAAATTCTTTTTTTGATATCAAAAATAAACGTATTTTTGATATCCAAAATAGTATTTTTGATATCAAAAATAAACTTTTATTTCTGATATCAAAAAAAGAATTTTTGATATCCAAAATAGTATTTTTGATATCAAATAAATACCAAAACGGCTTGCCATAGATGGATGCATCAAGCTGCACACGAAACAGAAAATTAAATCCGGAAATTAGTTACCGGGTATCGGCTATCCTCAACATTCTGAACTGGGATGGATTTATTTATATCGAAATTATATATAAACCACGTGCTTTTATGTCAACCATCTCATTGATGAACTTCACTCTGAGATTATCAGTTACAGGAACTCGGATTGACTACCAATACATAAATAATATCAATATTTGACGATCGGGGGACATTAATGAACATTTCCATATGGAACATGGTATAGGCGTTAAATGAAGACCAAGGAGGGGTTAAACATTTGATTTCCCAAGACGAGGCTTGCCCAAATCGGTGCTTTATGTGGCACATTTTACGCTCCTTAATGGGAGATCATCGTCCCAGTCCCCAGGAGAATGATGCTATGAATCTCGTTATGTCGTCTTAACTCATACTGAACCTGGCAGAGGCTTATTATAACATAATTTACTCTCATTGAATGAGCGTCTGTTGTGCGTCGCTTACTCTCCCAAGAGTAGGACAGCAACTGATTAAATGACCGTAAACTGGACAGTATACATAACAGTAGTTTACAATTGATAAATACAAGAGTATATATTCGATAATTACTCCACGGTGAAGTAATATACGCGTTCGACAACAGATTGACTCTCGGAGAATAACAGATATTTATACTGTATCAACATGTCAATTAAATTCACTCCATCATGCATGTGACGTGGCGCGGTTTCTTACTCGAGGTTTTGGTTTAGAGAGCCAAAATGAAATATTATGAAGAAAGAAAAGGATACCGGTATGTGACGCTTACATACGAAAAACTCCTTTGTGTGTGACGGTA
Organism: Hanleya hanleyi; assembly: GCA_036873755.1. Classification (NCBI taxonomy): domain Eukaryota; kingdom Metazoa; phylum Mollusca; class Polyplacophora; order Lepidopleurida; family Hanleyidae; genus Hanleya; species Hanleya hanleyi. The sequence goes on from JAVTVY010050513.1 coordinate 137,524, forward strand.
ATAAAACCGTATTGTGTTTTGAATACAAAAGCTGCAAATTTAGATTTTTTGTGAAGTTTTCATACGGAAGAATCTGCCTTGAAAAAAATGCGAGTGTCAGTTGCATGTAAGGGCATTTATGATTGATTAAAATGTGTTCCCTTTGTCTATTCTGGTATATTTGAGGCATTTCTAGGGAGGATTTTCTCTCGTAACAAAAATCTGACACCTCAAACTAAATTATATTGCCCTACAATATACTGTGAGGTTTACTTATTTGAAAGAACCAAGAATGATTTTGGTTTGAGGTATCCTATTTTTGCTACAAGAGAAAATCCTTAATATAAATGCCTCAATGATACCACTATAGATCAGGGAGGTAAATTTGATCAATCATATCTCCATATTCATGCAATTTTTTCTAGGCTCATATCTCCGTATGTAAACTACAAGAAACAGATGATTTCGCAGGTATTGGATCGAATAAAAGAAATCAGCTTTATTACCGTCACACACTAGGGAGTTTTTCCCGTATTAATCTCACATATCCTTTTCAGTTTCTTGCAGTATAGTTGCCGTGTGTTCCCAGTAAGCCACTGGGTCTTAGAGCTTTTGAATAACATCATCTTTGTGGGGGGGCAACGTTTTTTGAAAGCCTTATAACTTTTTTGAACCTTGTAGAGCCTTTTAAAGTTGACTGAGTGCCCCTGACCTGAGTGAGTGAGTAGTAGGGTTTAACGTCGTTTTCAACATTGTTTCAGTCATATTACGACGTGAATATTGAAGATTGGAGGGTATGATTATAGTTATCTGCTGTTCCAGTTTTTTTTGTTTTTTTTTTCAAAAGGTAAGATGTAGTTTCATTAGATCTAGGAACGAATTATGTCTGAGATAGTGTACGGTGTTGACGGATATATCTGAAATGGTAAGTGACTGTGACGTCATTGTCACGTCACTAATGCTATAATAATACTTTCTGCTATCGCGGATAGCAACTGAACGAAAGTGAGCTGGAAAATGTTTGATCGCACTATGCGTTGGAATCTGAATAATAGGGTGACAATTGAGATACGACCAGATACTAATTTCACTTTTGACCTTCAGGGTCATGTATGAGGTCACAGACGCCATTTGACGTGATTTAGGGTCTATCGAAAATTCGGTGAACATATATTTTGATTAATTCTAAGCTACTGGGTCCTAGGTTTTTCAATTATAACAGCGTTTTGGAAATATCGATATATCTTTACTTTCCGTACCGTATGTCTTTTCATACATGTAGTTATGAGGCATATTTTTAGCCGTATCAAGAAAACTTCTAGGGGATGAAATTGCTCTTAAAACTCCTTAACATACGTTATCGATACGAAGTAATTCGGAGCACCTAAGTCATCTAAGCGAAAATGAAATTGCATGTCAAAGCCATAAACTCGTCAATGTATCTATATTGTCATGTGTGTAATAATAAGCGGAAATCTTTTGCGTATCTACCTAGTTATCAATATGTAGTTCAGAAACCCCTTGAAATAATTTGAAGTAACTTGGAGACATCTATATCGGAGCGATATGCAAGAGGTGAGAAAAATTGATGTCTGGCGAATAAAAAGCAACCATGTGACTCTATACAGGAAAACTTCCCTAGGCACCTCACATTCAGACCCGAGAATACGGTGGATTGTCGGACGTAGTCTAAGTATCTCAGTCGTGCTTTTATTGTAGCTGTTCATATGGAGACAATAAAGGATCCACACGGCCCCTAGCACCGGCTTAAGCGGAATTAGATACGCTAGCTCGGGAGCTGGGATGACAGATCAGATCAAATAAATAACTCATCTGATGTTAACCCTATCTGGCCTGGGCGATTTGGGGTGTATCGCAGCCTGGGGGGGGGGGGGGGGGGGGGGCGGAAAGTGCCCCCCTATATATTTTCTCTACCACTAAGGTTAGAGCGCTGAAACTTACCACACAGTATCTTTGGTTCAAGCTCTACCGGGAAATGTAAAAAAATCCAAGATGGCCGCCATGATGACGTCACAGTAAGCCATTTTTCGGCCTTTTTGGGGTCGATTTTTCGAAATTTTCATTTTTCCGATTTTTCTCTCGAAAAAAATAAAATAAAATAGAGAATAATTAGTTTTGCATAAATAAAATACTTTCAAGGCCTTTTAGGCAAGGAAAATGTGAAGAAATGGAGCGAAAAGACTGAAAAACACGACTTTCGCGGATACCGCATGGCCGCCATTTTGAATTTACCCATGATCCTCTGCCCGGGGTGTCTGAAAATAGGCTCAAAATGACCCCAATAAGATAAGCTTAAAAGTCACCAAGTTTCAGCCTCCTCGGTTTTGACGTTTCGGAGCAGCAGAGAAAAGTTCACAAAAGTTCAGGCCAGGTAAGGTTAATAGATGAGCATCGTGGACGTCTGATGAAATAAACGCTTCACCGTGGGGTAAAGCTGGTAAATGTAAGAATACACAGAAAAACTAACCTGTACAAAGCCCGACGTCGTATGGCTTAATTTTCCCATGCACCAAAACAATAAACCTAAACATATAACCCAGAATTATTTCGAGCTCAAATCGCTGTTAAAAACTGCCTTTCAGTAACGTGCAACCACAACTCTCATGTGCATGCGATTCTGACATCGAAGTAATTTAGAGCACCTTAGTCATCTCCCGTTGTAAACATCGTCAAGATTCAGCATGTTGTTCGGGGTTCAAACATGGATTCTCCCAAGGACAGATGGCATATAGGTATCCCAAATTATTTCAAGTTTCCCGAAGATGATTCGGGTGCATGAAGTTTCTTCGAGATGACCCTGTAAAAGATTATCGGACAGATATTTCTGACCAAGGTGCTCAAAACGATCTTCAAATCTATTATCCCATATGTAGATGACATAGGTTCTCCAGCTGATTCCAATGTTATTCTCAAGTATGCAGATGACTAGTGTCCAAATGTCTTCAATGTTTCGCATAAGTAGATGATTCGGGTATCTTGTGGTTGATTCTATTGCGACATTTTTTGTCAACATGCATCTGTCCAAAGTTAAGATATGAGATGCAGTTGCCCCAATTTTTTCATTTGGTCACAATTGCGACAAAACGTGTTGACTTTGCATATGCAGTGTTAACCCATTCTGTCGTAATTGTGGCAAAATGCAACCGTCGTTACAAACCGAGCATACAGAGTCAACACGTTTTGTTGCAATTATGACAAAATACAAAAATTTAGTTAAAAATGCGAAACTTGCGACAAAACGCTGAAGAGTTGATCAAATTATAAAGTATCATGCAACCTTTTCCAGACGTACTAATCCGAGTCGGTCTTATTACTTAAGAATCATTGGGAACACGTTGAGTACAACACACCCTGTAAACATAAATGCATGATAAAACACTATGCTAAATTCACCAACGTATCTTAGGGTGTATTTTCACGAATGTGAAAACATGATACATTTTGAAGTGAAAAAATTGCAGCCGTAATAATGTCAAGTTGTCGATTAACATATCTTGTAATGTTTAGGTACTATATTTGGCAATCCAACACTTTGTCTGTCTGATTAGCGCGGATGTCTGACGAGCATTGTCGGATTTGAATATTTTCTTCCAATTGGTTTAATATAATGAATGATCCATTATATCAAACAATTCTTCATTGCATTGTCGAATATAAATATTGTGCTAGATGGAAGACTTATGTGCACTCAAAAATCACACTTGTCTCCGTTAAGGTTTACTACTGACCTATTGATCATGGTCGTACGGATACACGACTGAGCGTGAACGTATCACAGTGCAGATTTTGCGATGAAATAATCAGTATTCTACAGTATCTTTATTTTTTATTATTTGTATCCTCATTGCAGATAATGAATACACATATCAGCATTTTACCCCAATGGAAACAAATTTATTCTAGGAAGTTCATATTTATACACGATGGAAATGGACCCATCACTTCTCATCAACAGTTTTTGAAAGGCGTATTTATACGTTTATCTAGATTTGTGAATCTATATTGCAGTAAATTACCGGCAACTTTCTTGCATTAAAACTACAGTAATTTACTGTGAAATTTGCAGCAAATGTTTAATGTATATATCGATAGCTGAGCAACCTGACTATTGTTTTGACAGCCGACGTCACCCACACCAAGATCAAAGATTTTTCTCTTCAGTGCACGCGATGCTCAGTTATCCCACACCGATTAACAGATGTTTTTCTTCATATCTGAAGAAATAATTGCTGGTCCCTTCGAATAACGAACTACAAACTGCGAACCGCGGTTTAATTGTATGAACGTACTGACAACGCAGATTTCTATAAATGTGTGCACTATGACATTCCGCTTGGCAAGCTCCAGAGAAATACATCCAACGGTCTTTCTGATTGGTTTGAAGCTTCGTACCATTACTGATAATATGCATTACATCGGTCCGGATACACATCTGGTGATATGCAACCGGACACGTATGGATGGTATTTATCCTGTGTTATATTTGTGATACAAAAGACACATGATTCCGGTTGGAACCATTGGTAAGTCAGTCCTCGCCAACAGCAATCAAGAGGAATCAATAATGCGAATTTTCTTTTTTAGAAGGAATGACGTAATTATATACTCCGAGAATATAGTCACCCTACACTTTGTGTATTACGATGATTTCGATATCTTTTAGGCAAGGAAAATGTGAAGAAATGGAGCGAAAAGACTGAAAAACACGACTTTCGCGGATACCACATGGCCGCGATTTTGAATTTACCCATGATCCTCTGCCCGGGGTGTCTGAAAATAGGCTCAAAATGACCCCAATAAGATAAGCTTAAAAGTCACCAAGTTTCAGCCTCCTCGGCTTTGACGTTTCGGAGCAGCAGAGAAAAGTTCACAAAAGTTCAGGCCAGGTAAGGTTAATAGATGAGCACACTGTCAATACAAGTGTGCAAATCCTGAACACTGAATTGCACACTAGTTTGTAACACCTTTCAAACATGTAAAAGTGTTCAAGTACAAAAACTAGTATGCAAAGAGATTTACTTAAAATATGTCACTGAAGTGTTATCAAGCTCATCAAATAGATCGTCCTCAATAAACACAACGAAATAGGTTGTCCACAATATCACCGAGTGCTGAATATTGGAACTCTGAAAAATTAGTGTTCATTCTGTAGTGTGCACTTTTGAACACTTTTACGCATAATAGAACACTTTTACATGTTCATGCGGACGCTAGTGTTCCAAAAGTGTTACAGAATATGTGTTCATTTGTGAACATTGGTGTTCAAACATGATGATCATTTCTGACCACGCGTGTTCATACCTGTTCTCTAGTGTTCGGATATGAACGTTAAGTGTTCAGTTTTTAACACGATATGGTGTCCTGATTTGGACATCAATATGAACGTTAGTGTTCAGTGCCGTCCAACCCCATATTTCGATTGTTGAGATACTTAGCGTTGTGGAATTCTTGGTACCTTTTTCTTTTCATTATTGTTCAAAATGGACCAGTTGATTAATTCCACATCATTATTTCAACTTATTCCAGCAACCGCTAAAATTAGTCAGGGATGAACGCTTTTACGCGTTCAATAAGTGTTACAAATATTTTCTGACAGTGCATCGTGGACGTCTGATGAAATAAACGCTTCACCGTGGGGTAAAGCTGGTAAATGTAAGAATACACAGAAAAACTAACCTGTACAAAGCCCGACGTCGTATGGCTTAATTTTCCCATGCACCAAAACAATAAACCTAAACATATAACCCAGAATTATTTCGAGCTCAAATCGCTGTTAAAAACTGCCTTTCAGTAACGTGCAACCACAACTCTCATGTGCATGCGATTCTGACATCGAAGTAATTTAGAGCACCTTAGTCATCTCCGGTTGTAAACATCGTCAAGATTCAGCATGTTGTTCGGGGTTCAAACATGGATTCTCCCAAGGACAGATGGCATATAGGTATCCCAAATTATTTCAAGTTTCCCGAAGATGATTCGGGTGCATGAAGTTTCTTCGAGATGACCTTTTAAAAGATTATCGGACAGATATTTCTGACCAAGGTGCTCAAAACGATTTTCAAATCTATTATCCCATATGTAGATGACATAGGTTCTCCAGCTGATTCCAATGTTATTCTTAAGTATGCAGATGACTAGTGTCCAAATGTCTTCAATGTTTCGCATAAGTAGATGATTCGGGTATCTTGTGGTTGATTCTATTGCGACATTTTTTGTCAACATGCATCTGTCCAAAGTTAAGATATGAGATGCAGTTGCCCCAATTTTTGCATTTGGTCGCAATTGCGACAAAACGTGTTGACTTTGCATATGCAGTGTTAACCCATTCTGTCGTAATTGTGGCAAAATGCAACCGTTGTTACAAACCGAGCATACAGAGTCAACACGTTTTGTTGCAATTATGACAAAACACAATTTTTTTGTTAAAAATGCGAAACTTGCGACAAAACGCTGAAGAGTTGATCAAATTATAAAGTATCATGCAACCTTTTCCAGACGTACTAATCCGAGTCGATCTTATTACTTAAGAATCATTGGGAACACGTGAGTACAACACACCCTGTAAACATAAATGCATGATACAACACTATATGCTAAATTCACCAACGTATCTTAGGGTGTATTTTCATGAATGTGAAAACATGATACATTTTGAAGTGGAAGAATTGCAGCCGTAATAATGTCAAGTTGTCGATTAAAATATCTTGTAATGTTTAGGTACTATATTTGGCAATCCAACACTTTGTCTGTCTGATTAGCGCGGATGTCTGACGAGCATTGTCGGATTTGAATATTTTCTTCCAATTGGTTTAATATAATGAATGATCCATTATATCGAACAATTCTCCATTGCATTGTCGAATATAAATATTGTACTAGATGGAAGACTTATGTGCACTCAAAAATCACACTTGTCTCCGTTAAGGTTTACTACTGACCTAATGATCATGGTGTACGGATACACGACTGAGCGTGAACGTATCACAGTGCAGAAATTGCGATGAAATAATCAGTATTCTACAGTATCTTTATTTTTTATTATTTGTATCCTCATTGCAGATAATGAATACACATATCAGCAATGGAAACAAATTTATTCTAGGAAGTTCATATTTATACACGATGGAAATGGACCCATCACTTCTCATCAACAGTTTTTGAAAGGCGTATTTACGTTTATCTATATAGATTTGTGAATCTATATTGCAGTAAATTATTGGCAACTATCTTGCATTGAAACTACAGTAATTTACTGTGAAATTTACAGCAAATGTTTAATGTATATATCGATAGCTGAGCAGCCTGACTATTGTTTTGACAGCCGACGTCACCACACCAAGATCAAAGATTTTTCTCTTCAGTGCGCGCGATGTTCAGTTATCCCACACCGATTGACAGATGTTTTTCTTCATATCTGAAGAAATAATTGCTGGTTCCTTCGAATAACGAACTGCAAACTGCGAACCGCGGTCTAATTGTATGAACGTATTGACAATGCAGATTTCTATAAATGTGTGCACTATGACATTCCGCTTGGCGAGCTCCAGAGGAATACATCCAATGGTGTTTCTGATTGGTTTGAAGCTCCGTACCAATACTGATAATATGCATTACAACGGTCCGGATACACATATGGCGATATGAAACCGGACACGTGTGGATGGTATTTATCCTGTGTTATATTTGTGATACAAAAGACACATGATTCCGGCTGGAACCATTGGTAAGTCACAGTCCTCGCGAACAGCAATCAAGAGGAATCAATAATACGAATTTTCTTTTTTAGGGGGAATGACGTAATTATATACTCCGAGAATATAGTCACCCCACACTTTGTGTATGACGATGATTTTCATCGGCTATAAACAAGACAACCTCCAATAATCAATTTATTTTTATTGGTGTAAAATGCTGATATGTATATTTATCAGTTGCACTGAAGATACAGATAATAATAATAAAGACGTTGTAGAATACAGATGTTTCATCGCAGAATCTGTACTGTGATTCGTTCAGCGCAGTCGTGTGTCATCCGTACACCTTGAGCGCTGTACGGTTACGGAGACAAGTTTCAGTTCAGATAATCCTCCAGTTTTATCGACACAGCGATGCGGCATACTCAACACTGATAGGTGTCTATGCAATGGAGAATTGTTTGATATAATGTAAATCATTTGGAAGAAAACATTTCAATCGAACAACGCTCGTAAGACATTGTGCCGATCAGTCATTGGATATCACCATGAATTGTCAAATATAAGAAGTATTAATAGCAAGACATGTTCGATAACTTGACATTATTATTATTATACAATCTTTCAATTCCAATTAAAAATGTATATATTTTCACATTCATAACAAATCTTGCACTATATGCTAAAAATGACCAACGTCGACCAGCATCTTCACGGTTATCATCCGTACACCTAAATCATTCATTTCCTGGCGTACATCGTCAACGTGGGATCTTCAATTTTTTGAAAACGAACAGACACCACATACACTGTTTTAAGGAACTATAATACAATACAATCGTTTTCCTTCAAAAAAATGCATATTTGAGTTGCTGTGGAACGTAATGATCAGAGAGCAAGACTGTCAGAGTTGAATGATCTCGTGCTGTATAATACATTGTTACCATGGCGTCCGTTACCAATTAATCTACAGTATCTTCAAGGCGTTAGGAATGAGCTGGGCAATATTACGTCTGGTAATCGTGACGAGAATAGCTAAGGAAATTAAAGCGTGGGACACATAACGTTCGAAACATTTAACACGTGCGTGCCAAGCGGAGAGATTAATAGCTCGTTTGCAACTAGGCTTCTGTTGACCCTAAATGTTTGCGAACCTCGTATTCGAATTCGTTGTTCTGTGCAGGGTTTATATTTGCTCATCCTATGAGAAATTAGATCCATCCCTTCGCACACGTCGGATTATCCTACACAAATATTCTCAATGCATAAAGTAAGCCAATGCCAAAGTCGATGGCGATTCGTTAACATACGGTATGTCCATATCAAAGTTTCCATTTCTTGTTCACTCTCGGATCATAGAGTCTGTTCTTTTCTATCGGTATTGTCGAAAGAATGACTGGAACTTTATGATCTTGAGAAAATACAAGAACCGAATTGGCCCGATGAGTTATGTAATTTCACAGAGGGTCTGACCTTTTCATAGGTTTCTTGTTTGGCATATTCAGATATTCTTTTTTTGTTTTTTGTCCGTTTCACCACATTTGAAAAGGATTTTCAGAGTTTTCCAAGTCCAATTTCTGCATCCATCCGTCAGTGACGTGAACGGAAGTGTCCTTCAAGGTCTGAGCATTTGCGTAAACTTCGCCATCCATAAAATGACTTGCGAATCGTGTGTCGCCATTATTGTGGAGCGATATCCGATACTTTACCATATACTGTTCGGTCTTCATCCGGCGAAGAACAGACTAGAGAAATCTGATAAATTACAGGCTTTTCATACTACTTCTGAAACATATATTGTCTGAGCCTACAAAAGATACAGATATGAATAACTTCCGTATCATCCAAGAGGTGTTGTAGATCTGTAATTCTGAACAAGTAGGACAGCACATGACTCGAAAATGGCGGGTTACGTTGGGGTTACGTTGGTAGAGTTTAGCTGATTGGCTGACAACATCACGTGGTGTTGATTTCGGCGAATTCCCTCATATAGCTACCGAAAGTAGTCTGAAAATGGATACATTCGATCCCAGGGTTGATCTTACCGCGTATATAGATTACAAGCGTTTAGTCCGTCATTCATAATCCAGCCGTCGTCCATTAGAGAATATCCGCGTCCATAATCCAAAGACCTATTCCATTTCCATATAACAGTATTAGCACCAAATTCAAAAAGACAAAAGTATACATAAACATAGGCTTGTTTCCTGCAAGAGAGAAGCGGTCAACAATTTTCAATGATGCCGGCAAGACATAACCCAGATGGTTACAGGTTGAGGTCCAAGGTCCACCCCCACATCCCAGGTCAAAGGTCATACAACCCTCATTAAACCCTCCTCCTCCCTCATCTTCACATTACAAATTAAACACTAAACTAACGTTCCGTCATTTACCTTGACTTAATGAATGCGGTAAATTGTTCAAACCGTAAACGCACGTGATGTCATATAGCCAATCAAGATATGAGCTTGCCAACACCGTGCAGCGAGGATTTTTTCTTTGATGTCTGTATGATTTCCAAATATGGCAAGTGGTGGTTGTATTGATTTTCAAACGGAAAATGTTCAATTCTTTCGAATAGCCAATCAAATTTGAATTGTAAGTAGGTCATACAGTTGCACTTTTCCTAATATAGACTACGAAATATTTATAGAGCTATGACATCACCAAACCGTATTCTGATCAGAAAATGTATCATGTTCAGCCAAGGCAACACGTGTAGTGTTAGACTTGAATATGTGAAGATGCTCCCCCCCTGCGCATCTCCCCAACTGCACGATAGTACCCGGATTTGCTGTCTTCCTACTACTATTACTACTACTACGTCTGTCATGTTTTTCCTGGATTGTTTTTGTGACCCTAATCACATGATATATGATCCAGAATTAATATTCCCTAAATAAGCTACCCAAAATTATTTTTGGGAAGACATTATTGCAGCCGCGGGGATCTGGCGCATTTCTAATATTTCACATGAAAGTCACTGTCGAAGTCTGCAGACAGGGTTCAACCCAAACTGAATTACGATGAAAAGTGTCCATGGGGAATGGGACACAACTCAGCGCTGTTTCCTGACCCGATCCGACAGAATCCAATAATCATAGTCACTTAATCCTGCAATGTGACGACGATGGTCGATACCGTCTAGTTTATGACTAAATAATATTCCCATATCGAGTTTTAAATATGTTTTACGGCAGCCATAAGTTAGTTTGACTGCGGGGAGGCTATCCAGCTTCGTGAACTGGCACCAGATATGCGTCGAGCCGTCCAAGACTCGCCACAAACCCGCGAGGAATTTAAAGATGTCCGAATCGAAATGGACAATGGCGACTTCACAATAATTCCACGTCTGGTCTCAGTAATGTCGGCGCGCGGGAGAGGTTAATGATATGATGAATCACAGCTATAACGTTAAACAGTTAAAATGACAATTAATTCTTCAGATACGGGAGACCTCAAGAGAGGGAATCTGGGCACTTCGTCGATCCCAACCTGACCATTTCAATGTCCCCAAATGCTCACGTACCGTCGAATTGTCCCTTGAATTAAGCTAACGGTCGCGGCAATTATCCGTCCTTGGTGGCGTGGAACGAATTAGCATGGTTCAGAATTGGACAAAATACCGTATGCATCTGAACGAGATTCATAGAGAACGAACGGATCCAAAGAGAATCAATGAAAGTTAGGATGACCTATAAGATCGAATAAAAAGGTATAAACAGCGTTTCTGAGGGTCATTATCGCGGATGCATCATTAACCCCTAAGCAATTGAAATATTAACGACTTTATATATATTATTGATAAGGCTGGCTCATGTTTGTATGGCTTGTAGGACAAGTAACGCGATTAGCTGAAACTGTCTCTTTTCCCCGAGCTGATAGTTCATTATTTTCTCGACGTTTACACAATTCCCCGTTTCCTGGTTGAAGCAGTCAACCGCAAACATTGCTCCAATAAATTCTATACTCTCAGAAACAGAGCGGGCTTCCTCGAGTGCCACTTCCCGTCTTCTCTATTGATACAGCTTCGGGGTCAAATGCGAGATCTTGAACATGACGCGAGTGTTCCAGTGGCACATCATATCATTACATGAGCGTATTAGTGTACATTAATTAATATATTTTATGTACGGTCGAGATGGCCTGTTTATAGTCTCTACGTCATGCCGTACGAACATCTTCTACAACTTCTACATTAACATTCATAAATTACCAATTATAAGAGCGTTACAATTATTTGTTTCTATACTGTATGATGGCAAGGGTTCGTGTAGTTCCATACTGGTCGTGCGTAGACCTACCGAGGTATAGGTAACGGTTACCTACGATGCTTCTATTCAAAACTTTGTTCTTTCTTTGCGTTCATCGCATTGCTGACATAGCCAGTCAGAAAATATAGAGGTCCGACGGACATGCCAGTGTATATGGAGTCCGACATGCCAGTCTAAAAAGAGTTCCGACATACCAGTCTATATAGAGTTCGACATGCCAGTCTATATAGAGTTCCGACATGCCAGTCTATATGGAGTTCCGACATATACCAGTCTATATGGAGTTCGACATGCCAGTCTATATAGAGGTCCGACATATACCAGTCTATATGGAGTTCGACATGCCAGTCTATATAGAGTTCCGACGTGCCAGTCTATGGTATCCGACAGGCCAGTCTATATAGAGTTCCGACATACCAGTCTATATGGAGTTCGACATGCCAGTCTATATAGAGGTCCGACATGCCAGTCTATATAGAGGTCCGACATATACCAGTCTATATGGAGTTCGACATACCAGTCTATATAGAGGTCCGACATATACCAGTCTATATGGAGTTCGACATGCCAGTCTATATAGAGTTCCGACGTGCCAGTCTATGGTATCCGACAGGCCAGTCTATATAGAGTTCCGACATACCAGTCTATATGGAGTTCGACATGCCAGTCTATATGGAGTTCCGACATGCCAGTCTATATAGAGTTCCGACGTGCCAGTCTATGGTATCCGACAGGCCAGTCTATATAGAGTTCCGACATACCAGTCTATATGGAGTTCGACATGCCAGTCTATATGGAGTTCCGACATGCCAGTCTATATAGAGTTCCGACGTGCCAGTCTATGGTATCCGACAGGCCAGTCTATATAGAGTTCCGACATACCAGTCTATATGGAGTTCGACATGCCAGTCTATATAGAGTTCCGACATACCAGTCTATATGGAGTTCGACATACCAGTCTATATGGAGTCCGACATGCCAGTCTATATAGAGTTCCGACGTGCCAGTCTATGGTATCCGACAGGCCAGTCTATATAGAGTTCCGACATACCAATCTATATGGAGTTCGACATACCAGTCTATATAGAGTTCCGACATACCAGTCTATATGGAGTTCGACATGCCAGTCTATATAGAGTTTTGATTATTGCTTTGAAGTATGTTCCTGTTTAATTGTTCATGCTCGGGTCTCGTTGAGGATCTTTGTCAATAATAACTGATGCCAGGGAAAACACAATGAATATAACTCTCTGCTAGGAGGTTGTAGGGTGATTAGATATAGACTGCAGTACTCTCTGTTAAATCAAGATATCAACAGACAGTGTCAGCGTACTGTTCCAGCTGTCTCCCCTTCAGTGATTGGTCATTCGACTCCGTCAATTTAAACTAAGACGAGCATTCTCATTGGATCACTATTTATAGGAGCCACCCCAATCTTCATACACAACCACGTGACTGTCTCAGTTGACCGATGACGTAGCGCGGTCTCGTTTTCGATTTCAAAATCCGGCGTCTAACTGGGAAAATGTTGTTGTTGGTGCATGAGCGAGACATTGACCCTTCGTAGAAGAGTCCAATACTATAGGCTAGTGACTAGATTTGATCGTTCTGTTTGTTAGCGTTGATATTAGACTGGTTACCTCCCCTGGGCCATACAGTAAGGATATACAGGGGAGGCAACCAGTCTACGTTCATATAGGGTGAATAGATTCGGTGGTTCCATTCGCCAAGATGGGTATAGGGTGAATACATACAGCGTGGATAAGGCTATAGTACAATTTGATATTGGATCTGTAACCTGTCAGATCGGTTGTTCAGGGTGATATCGGCGAGCCTTGGTGATCGCCGTCGGCCATGATCCACGAGATAGCCTCCTCACGTGAAAGCTTCATTAAGTCGAGGCTTTTAAATAGTCCGCCCAGTGTGTTAGCAGGTTGACAGAGGAACATGTTCTCCCGTCGACAGAAAAGTGCGAATAAAACACCCGTAAACCAGAATCATTTTATTGGCTTAATGCAATTATACAGAGCTAGTCCTCGGAACACGGGATAATAACGCGAGATTTGCACTTCGCTATTTCAGTCGATCTGAGGAATCAGCTGTGTAAAAACGGAGCTGCAATGGTGCAGGTTTATAGCATGAAGGACGGTACGTCATTCATCGACCTATTTAATATGTAGCCGGCACCGTACCGGTAGCCGGGAATAGACTAGCATGTGGGGAATCCACGTACTCGGCTCAATCGATCCGTCAGATGGAGCTCCAGCTCTATAGATCTCGTCTATAGGAGGCCGGCGAGGGCAATTCGGCACACAGCTTCGCCAATCACGGCCCCCGATAACGATTCTCCATGATAAAGGCTAGAAGTGGCACAGGGTTGTGTTGAACAAAAACGTTTTAACTAATGGCTCATCTAGTCTAAACATGTCGTTAATTGGACAACCACGATGTCATCCGAGTCGGAGCGCCGCCGTACGTCCATGAGAAGCCAAACTCCTTCCGCAGCCCCACATTGGCGAGAGGACCCGCTTGGTCTGCACGTCAGTAGATGTCAGTGAAGCCTTGTCGAGTTTGATCTATCTGCCAATATTGGACGTGAAAACTGATAGAATCATGATGTCTAGCTCTCAGTATCCATTTTAACAGTGCACCCGCTTGGTGATCTAATGCAGTTCTTCCCGAAGATGTCCGATGGAAACTCAAATTCCAAGATAGCGCCATATTACCGCCTGGCGCTGCAGCCAGGACTTACACTCCAGCTGCCTGCAGTACCTGTACAGGCCCCTATTACGGTATAAACCCGACCAATAAAACCGAGATTAGTGGTTTTCATTATATGAATTGTAATAAGAGACATATATCAATGCAGACGTCTATTGGAAAGCCTTTTGAGTGAGACACGATAACCAAGCTAGACTGCTTGAATATTGGACGGCGAATTGGAAAGTCTCGGCCAATAAAGCCAGCACTAAATCGAACATCAAAGTATGGCTTAGCTTTAATCAAGTCACAGAAAGCAATTGAGCCAAATGGCGGCGTGGGAACCATACAAGGGCTACACATGGCTCCCTGTTTATCGGCTTCCACTTGAAAGATCATTGATGGACAGTACACAGATCTATACAGTCGGTGTAACAGAGTTTCTCGCTTCTCCGCTAAATAATTTGACGAACCAGTGCAACGATACAAACCAAAGCGCCCCCCCTCTTCATCCTTTGTTCGATCAGTTAAGGATAATGGCACCAGATCTTCTCGGTTGGGTAACAAGAGATAGGGGAGAACCCGGTATAGTGCCCCGGCCCCTTATTATACTAATGGTGAGGCCAGTTCGTTTCCAAAAGGGCGACTAGCAGTAAGTGCAGGTATTGATGGAATTGCCATAGCTCTAACTCATCGCCCTTAACTGGTGATGCTGATAACGCAACTTGTTCATATATATGCATTAACTATACTTATAATGTTGTTTCAACGACATTTCCATACTGAACATGTTAATTTGGTCTGAGATATATCATGAACTGTCAAGCAGGGGCATTGGAATGTCGTGTTTATGTTCAAGGTACCGTACAGTTCTCTGTTGTATTTACTTGTAATGCGAAGAAAGAAAAATCTACTCATACAGTTTTGCTATAGTATGCTATACTGATATATAATCGGCCATGACACTTCGATTATGCAATGCAGATAGAGAGAGAGTTTATTACAAATATACATGTTTTGGAATTAGAATTAGATAGGGAATAAATAAGGATAATAAGAAAACATTAGGAGAGATAAATAAATTAAGGAAATATACAAATTCTGAAAACCCCTCGGTTTTGGGGTAACTCTTTTGAGCCGTCTTGACCAACTAACGACAGTCATATGTCTAGCCAATCAAATTTGGAGTTACATATACAGTCCTGAACTGAGTTGTAATTGGTTGAATGATGAATTTTATGAGTTATAAAGTACACGTTTAGTTAGACGTGCCCCCTCATAGTAGCCATTCATTCATTCAACTTGAACTCGACTACTTGGCATGCTTGGAGATGTTAGACCGATAAGTAAGCATTTGCGTACGTGTGTCTCCCATTATAGCGGAGCGATATCCAACTTTACCGTATGCTGTTCGGTCTTCATCCGGCGAAGAACAGACTCGAGAAATCTGATAAATTACAGGTTTTTCATACCACATCTGAAACAGATATTGTTTGGGATTACAAAAGTTATAGATATGAATAACTTCCGTATCATCCAAGAGGCGTTGTAGATCTGTAATTTTGAACAAGTAAGACAGCACATGACTCAAAAATGGCGGGTTACGTTGGGGTTACGTCGGTAGAGTTTAGCTGACTGGCTGACGACATCACGACGTGGTATTGATTTCGGGGAATTCCCCCTTCTTGTTGCCGAAAGTCGGCTGGAAATGGATACACACGCGCTCCCAGGGTCAGTCTTACCGCGTATAGATGACCCAGATGGTTACAGGTTGATAAGTACCAACACCATAATGGTTGTACAGAAACCTCGTGGACGAACACTCTGATCCACGAAGTACAATTTACTGTTTTTCTGCAAATACTGCAATAGTATATTTCATTCTGTGAAATAAATTGATCATAAAGAAAGGATTAACTTGCCATAGCAACCAAATAAATTATCCGAACGAGTTCATTTTCGATAGGGATCTGGCTCTTGGATAGATAAATAAGCATACCAAATTTTGATACGGCACACAAATCTAGCTCTAACATAGATTACATACATAACATAGATCATCACCGTATTCTTTAACCTGATCATTATCAAATCTCAAAATCGATAACCAGTACTGGCATCAAATGAATTTCCAAGTCGTTTTCACGGGGTGATGTAGACAAGTAGAGCCTAATGGTCTTGTTCTAATACTGAGGATAAACTTGAACACAAATAATACTGTTGCCAGGGTGAATGGTTGTTTATTGAACTGCTCTAGGCTTTGCGAAGAAGAGCAGAATAAAAAGAGTCCTCAAGTTATTCAGCTACTGCAGATAGGTTGGTCAACTATTTTGGCTATAGATTTTGTACCACCAGGTCTGTATTAGTGAAGTTAAATATTTTCTGATGTTCTTATGTATGTTCATATGTCATTTTCACAGAGTTATTCGATCTGTTGTAGAGCATAAATACAATATGGATACAAATCAGGGATTGCCGTAGAGGTTTCCTGAGAGGAAGTCATAAATCGCTGGCTGATAAAAACTTTATCCAGTACACTTAATATATGCAGGAGAAAATAATTTAGGGCATACTTATCATATGTTTGCCATGTTGGCAAAAAATTCTAATTTTCTAGACTCATTCTTGCAGAAATTGTAGTCACAGTATGTAACTTTGGGGCTTACACATACATTCCCTCCACCAGACCCTCTATACCAGGTGAACGCAGACACATGCATGACCTAGGTCAATGGCTTGGTTCACTTGGCTGGATAGGGTCAATTACAGGCATGTTTGAATAGAATTGACCTACATGTACCTGCTGGGAGCATTTGTAGCCCCATGATCAGAGTAATTCAGTGTTTACTTGATCTAAAAACTCCATACCCTTGACACAGAGAAGATGGAAAATCAATTCTGTGCAATTGTGTTCTCTACACGAAAATATTCTTTCAGATTTCAGGTCAGGCTGATGTTAGCTGGT
This sequence comes from Hanleya hanleyi, assembly GCA_036873755.1. Lineage (NCBI taxonomy): Eukaryota > Metazoa > Mollusca > Polyplacophora > Lepidopleurida > Hanleyidae > Hanleya > Hanleya hanleyi. The sequence goes on from JAVTVY010050513.1 coordinate 155,157, forward strand.
CTGCACAATATAATTGTCATTTTACCATTGTCAGAATTTGTAACCTCCCAAACTGGGGGTGTACTGACAGCAGGACGTACATGTATATAATATGATGCCATGAGGAGATGCATCCCAGCATAGCTTCAATCCATCTAACGATAAGGATTTTACATTGTATTCCAATACTGAATTTTTTTCATTTACTGCTGAAGGATATGCTTTTTATAATCCCCTAGACTAGGACACATCAACACTATAGGAATATCAACTAGCATTTATCAGAGCTATGGAATATCAAGTAGCATACATCAGAAATATAGGAATATTAACTAGCATACATCAGAAATATGAATATTAACTTGCATACATCAGAACTATAGAAATAACAACATAAATCAGAACTATCGGAATATCAAGTAACATAAATCAGAACTATCGGATTATCAACTAACATAAATCAGAACTATCGGAATATTAACTAACATAAATCAGAACTATCGGAATATTAACTAATATGAGAACTCCCAGTTCGCGGCGCTACTTGTGACTGGTGAATGGAACACCACGGATATTTTCAGCACACTGTACTAAATAAAACCTCCCTAACTCATTTTGTTAATTACCTCTAATTGGTTTTGATTCATACAGGGTTCAACTGTCCTGGTTTTAAGCCACGATCGCTCCTCTCCCCTTTCGACTCCTCATCGTTCAGACAGGGTTAAATTCAAAACTTCAGACGAAACCGTTCAAGGTTCGATACTGGCTTACAAACTTTATCCATTTTAATCTACTTTTATTAAACTTTATCGACAATATTTGTTTCGCCATGCAAAGTCGAGCTGCAAAATCCACCGAGCAGACGACACTTGTCAGGAAATGGAATCCGCGGCAAAGCACGCGTCACGTTTCATTTGTAAGGTGAAGCAAAAGGCTTTTATAAAGATGAACAAACATAGAAGCCAACAGAAAAATCGACCCATCAGCTTTCTCTCTTCTCAGATTTAAAAAAAATAACAAACTTTCGGTAATTTGGGAGGAATATGCCTATAGGATCTGTCAGGCTTAATTCTTATCTTCTCTATGCCAGGCACATACAGAACTTCGCTAACCAGAAAGCATGAAAGGTTTTAATCACGGCTAATTGCTCACACCGCATAAAATCATTGGAAAAATGTCAGAGTATAAATGTCTTCAATGCCTTGAATTGTGTATAAAACACAAGTGAATGAGAAGAAAGCAAATATAGGGAAATTAATGATAGGGGTGTTTTGTCCATACGAATGTAATGGCCGCACAAACAAACTGCTGTCAGCGTAGGACTATGTAACAAAAGACGGATTGAAGGCATTCAAAATGCCATTTATCCCACTGTCTGGCATCTGTCAGCAGCTATACCACATATTCCCAACTTCTCGTGAATATTAATGAAAAATGTCTCTCGAAGGACATATCGTCTTTCATGGTGTTCAAATGAACAGGCACAATCAGAGCGTGACTGAGATACATATAGGCCTACTCGGAAAACGACTGGAAATTAATTTGGACAGAGAAATAATGGTCAGTGATCAGGATTTTGTGTAAAAAACATCATCATGACATCATGTCGCCGACATCATTGAAAACTACTGACCGCTTCTGTGTTGAAGGGAACCATCTTTGTCTTTTTATTATTTCTATTTCACACACATTTGGAATTGGTGCTAACTGTCATACGAAATTTGGTCTTTCGGTTGTTAGCACTGAAATCCTTTTATGGACGACGGCTAAATATTGAATGTCGGATCTGACGCTTGCTATGACGTCACCAGGACTACATCACGTTAAAGTTTGAATTCGCTATGATAGAAACGACTTCTTTGAGTTCAAAGCGAACATTACCCCTGACAACGAGCTGTTTAAATAATTTGGCCATAATTCAGACAGTTTGTGGATCCGCATGTGTGACAGTTCACTGTCAGAATTTTTGGATATAGACGTGACGTACCCAAAATAGTTGGATCAAAAGGACCCAAAATGTCTGTGTCAAAATGGAATTTGACCCAACCTGTTTTGGTCTGTCGCGTCTATAGGACCCAAAAATATCTGGTCAATTTGACTCAATCCTTCTGACAGTGTTAGAGTTATGGTTCATGCTAGGACTCACCGATAGTAATTCGGCTCCCTTCGTAGATTTTCGCACGGAAGTTCCGAATGCTATAAACATGTCCACTCGACACAGTCTCGGATAATGTTGGGTATTAGTACCTCGTGTCGCACTGCTAGGAATCCATATTGGCATCCATGTTGAGAGCACAGTATCACGTCGATACTCCGAACAGCGCATGTCAGCTGTATGACTCCCGTTACCATGGAGATCAGCTCGAGAAGAAAAACCAGGAGAAACACCTCAAATTAGAAGACATCCTTCGCGGGTAGAATCAAGGGAATATCCATTTCATTTGAATATATATTTTATTTCCTGATAAGGAAGAAATACAACGAGGACTATGTGAGCGGAAACACATCCTATAGCATGTGATGTGCCTCACGTGCGGCGGTTCACGGTTTACAGCTGAGAGCTGTAAAATCCTCTCAGAGGTACTATGACGAGGTACTATGACACAACGCAGTCGCGAATGATACAACATGTCAGGACACTCGGGGCACTATTATAGGTGGTACGGCGATAGGCAAAAATGGGATCATTTAGAAACTCTAATAGGATTGGCTGGATATTCTGTCAGCTACTGCCATCAACCAATGAAATATGCCGAGAATGAAATCGAGCAATCAACTGCTTTCAAGCTGAATGATATCCCAAATGCATTAAAAATGATACAGTATGTAGATCTTCATGGATGTATGAAGGACTCTCCAGATTCGCACATGTGATCAGAGTGAGCCAGTCTAAATATTTGCACATTTGACCAAATTTGATTGTTATATGTTTTTTACATTAAAAAGTAACTTGTCTCAAAACTGCAATGTTCAGAGCAAATTATTGACTGTTAAACTCTCCGGTCTGCCTTCTTTCAGTAGTAAAATTAATGTGGCCTTATGTGCACTTTTTTTTAATTTGAAGGCTGGTGCATGCTGGTTCATGGAACTGGTATGGAACTTGTCTTCACCAAGTCTCTTAGATCAACGACAACTAAATTGATAACACATATCCAATTGCTTACCAAGTTTCCAGCTTTGTGATGGAGAATGGGACATCGCATATTCGTTCGATAGTAAAATTAATGTCGCGTTTTTAGTAAGACAAAGCGTAGTCTTCAGTGAGGCCGCTTGTGTCGCCTAGAAAGTGAATCAGCAATGCGGTTCTATGAATACTCATCTTAGAAAGAAAGGATTTGAGCAAGTCAAGGACTTGACGAGGTTTCAAAATAGTATTGGCTCCCTTAATTCTAGCTTTAGGTTCAAATAATCTTATGTCTTATTGTCCATTGCATTGTATGAGTTGTTGCGGTAGCACTATAGCTCAATTAATATCTCTGCTGATTTATTTCTGGATAGAGTCTCAGTTCCCGATCGGCTCGGGGATGGCGAAGGCCATTATCAGGAGCATTTTTTCTGCACGTCAACACCTCGGGTTGATATATTCTCGTGTTTTTTGCCAAATTCTCTTAGCTCCTAAGAAGTTTATGAATATGATTAATGGCAACGTGACGTCAAATCAATTTTAGTGGAGGTTTTGGCATCATCCCATGCCTCGCAGCCGATTACAGACCCCAGTGAGAAACGACTCAGGGACAAGAGATGGATGATCGTCCCGGGTAGGATTCAACAGGAATTTCTCGCATTGACTTCTTTCGTAACTTGATAGAATACACGTACACATCTCTCTTGATAAACGAAGATTGATAACGCCAGAATATTGGATATTTTGCTTGTGTGGTATTCAATACTCAACGAATATTTGGTGGGATTTTCCAAAATAAGTATTTTAAGTTTAAAACGAGAATTGTACTTTCATATCGACATGGATCAAAAATGATAAAAGTTCCCCAATCTGAATGAATTAATAACCTTTCGACCGTTTCCTATTCTATAGCGACATATACAAATGCGGACCGCTGATAGGCTATAAATGTATTTAGATTGTTCAAACACGGCTGTCGTTCGGGATTTCATAAGTATATGCGAGCTTTACATCGGGGAAAACTGATTCCGACTGATGAATCCACTCACAAAAATGTGATTTTCAATGGTCTACTGATTGTTTAATCACTAGCGGCCGTGACCTTTGATATTTGGACCTCAATAGGTTTATTGTTTGCATATTGTTTATTGTCAAACTCTACATTGTAGGGACAGGTTCATTAATCATCACCAGTGCAGACTCGTTGGCTGTTCCTCAGCTGGCGTTAAAAATGGTCGGCTTCGTACTGACACTTTGCTGCATGTTGGGAGTTACATGTAAAGATGTAAACCCAAAGATGCAATCAGGTCAATCGTCAGTCTAACTGCCGTGTTATTTATAGAAGCAGGTGCGACAGGAGACAAATATGGCTGCTGTATGTCCGAGAAACGTACAGAAACGTACAGATGTCGGAGAATGAGGGACAGAATGGCCAACTACCATACATCTATGTTGATAGACGTCTCACTCTGATACCAAGCAAAGTTCTGGTGAACAGTTGGCGTCCCTGCTGTGATATATATACATAAGTAATACTAACAACTTGTCCTCAGATGCTAATTTCACCAACGAAATTTATATTGAATTTATATAGTGTCTATTCAAACTGACTTATATGGTAATTGACACGATAAATCTACGGAACCCTTTATCAAAGAAATGAAGAAATCAATTCGGCTAGGCAATATCGATACTTGACGAGCATCTGCTCCTTTCTAATGGGTAACTCTAAGATCCCATTTTAAAATCGAACACTGGTTAAAGTGGCTTTTACCGTGACGGAAGCACACAAGAGGAAACGTCTACTAATAACAAAAGCACGCGTCGGTAAACTATCAAACCGAGAAGATCTTTGTGAGAAATTCCAAGGGAAGTACAAATTTATTGAATTTACGATGTTACAATTGCAAATCGTATCGGTATTGCAGACGTGATGTCTATTTGTGGAAGCCTCTTCAATACGAGACTCAGATGAGAGACATCTGGCTGTCAGATCTCCACATTTATTTTCCTGGTAGCAAGCAAACGTTTGAACAACGTTGATGAGAATCAAATTTGTTGTACAGAACCAATATGCATGTCATGTCTGGCCACCAATTTCCTGTGATATTTTTTATCACGAGAAGATTCTGATGTGGGCTTGACAAACAAGAAAATACCTTGCCTTTGACTTTACCTGGATTCATGCCTTAGCCTACGATGATCCCTCGGCTAATGTGCCTTTTTGACCTAGCATGATCGTGCCTTTGCCCACGATGATGTTTACGTCTGACGTGTCTTAGCATGTGCTAACATCTTCGGAGACGCCATTCTCACCATTGAGTACAATATACAAACCCACACTGACACTCAGTTACAAATACGGTTGGATTGTGAAGAATAGAAATAGAACACGCGAGAGATGCTTCACTTGGCTGACGTGATGTTTGACAGACTTGACGTGAAGAAGAGTCGTTAATCAAACGGAGAAAGCATTGGATAAGCTCAAGGCTCACCTATATTATATAACCAAACTACTACTAGATGGAGTGGAGAACCACGAATTCGTGTGGCTGGACGGTGACATGTCACATCATCTTCAAGTATAATTCCATCTTGCACCTTCGACAGTGGAACAAGGGTACTGATGACAGAGAGAAATTGTTCCCGACGAAATCTGGCATTGATTGGACAACACAGCTTAAATTTCGTATGCAAGAGACGAAGACGTGGTCAAAGGCTAGAGCGAGACCATTTCAACTAGGGCGAAGGCATGTTAGACAAAAAGTGCCATCATAGGCTATAAGGCAAGGTGGCCGGTGACGTTAGCATATAGGCGGGAATCCAGGCAAAGGGAAGGAGTTTCCCTCATTGTCAACCCGCGCACACCCTCTTCTATGCTCTACTGCCAATGCTTTATTGATCTTTGTTATCGAAGACATCAATGCCCCACCTATATGAATCTCTGTAAATGAAACTATGACATAACAAATCTGTCAGTCGGGTTGTGTCCTAACATGAAACATGAATTATGCCGTTTTACACAGAAATAAAACGTTGTGAATTATAAACATTACAAAGAAATGATGATTATTTTGTGGGTGCCAATTTTTATACGCCTTGAAACAGAAATTCATGCAGAGCCAACCATTGAGTTCCACAAGCTCCAAAATAAACGACTAATTAAACTAGACAGACATAGAAGTCAACGTTAATACACGCACCCACATTGGCCTAACCGTTGTAGATACTCAATCATTGATATGATCACAGTTATTTCAAGATACATTCTAACTTTGCTATGATTAATAAACATTGACACCAACGGCAATGTGCCAACGAGGAGCCTACACTGACAAACACTATAAGCAAATATCAGTGTGCAAATGGAACCTAACCGTGATAATGTACTACTGAACGTGCAGCTACATGTAGCATTCGCAACTTCTCGGGGATCCCCGGTGGCAGATCCCCCTCGAAGGACATGGATTTCATATTGGACTGTACGAGGTCATGTGACTTCTGAATGGTTAGTGTGACTAGTCAAGACATGACTGGCAGATTCAAAAACACACGATGATGTCACAGGGACTAACTAAAATATGCGACACGTTCAATGATTAAACTGACAATCTGTGATTTTATATTGGTGAAATTTGGCAACACAATATATCAGCAGCATATAGGTATTCCAATGGGTACTAATTGTGCACCCCTGTTGGCTGACTTGTATCTGTTCTCTTATGAATATGACTATATGCAGGCGCTTTCAAAAACCGATCCATTCAAAGCCCGTTCCTTCTCATTCACCAAACGCTATATAGACGATCTTCTCGCTGTGGATAATCGCTATATAAATGAAGCAGTGAAGGATATATATCCACCTTCACTGGATTTGAAGGAAACTACAGATAGCCCTACAGGCACATCTTATTTAGATCTCTATCTCTATACAAATGAAGCGGGCATTCTCTCTCGTCGACTTTATGACAAAAGAGATGATTACAATTTCGACATCGTAAACTATCCCTTTCTGGATAGTAATATTCCAGTGGGACCTGCATATGGCGTATACATATCTCGCTTAGTAGCATTTGCTAGATCCTGTTTAAATGTGATGATTTTAATCAACGTCACAAAACATTGTTGCAGAAACTTATAAAACAGGGCTATTCCACCAAGCGCCTCCACTCAAAGTTTCTCAAATTTGGCGATACATATCGCATGCTGATAGCAAAATACGAACGTAGCGTGCAAGATCTATGGCGCTACGTTTCGTAACTGTGTCTAATTCCGCTTAACCCGGGGCTAGGGGCCGTATGAACCCATGACATACAGATCCTCATGGTGCTCGCATGGAGCAGTCACAATCAAAGCGTGACTGAGATACATCTTTTAGATAGAAACGACTCTATAACGAATATTATGGATTAAGAATACTGATCAGCGATACGGATTTGATATTTTTGGAACATCATGATGTCTTGCCGGCATCATTGAAAACTGTTGACCGCTTCTCTCTTGCAGGAAACAAGCCTATGTTTATGTATACTATGATTGTCTTTTTGAATTTGGTGCTAATACTGTTATATGGAAATGGAATAGGTCTTTGGATTATGGACGCGGATATTCTCTAATGGACGACGGCTGGATTATGAATGACGGACTAGACGCTTGTAATATGATTGTCAGTACATTCGACATCAATTTGGGATCCTTAGTGTATGATTTGCCGATCAACGGTTCGGGTCGGTCCGGGTTAGTGGTTTGATTTTGAGTCATGGGTACCAGGCGATTCTGGCGCGTCACATCTGGACATTTATAGGAGAGCAAACTAGACCCCTTCGTAGATTCCACTCGTTAGTTTCGAATGATGCAGCTAGCTTAAAGTGACCCTACCTTGGTCTTGGAAAAACACTCGAAGCCAATGGAGATTTGACACCATGCAGTCAACGATGACCCTACAGGTGTGCGACCCTGCATGCGCGTGTGTGCATGAGAGCCACATTGCGTTAACGTTATCCGTGAAACACTAAAACCCAACTAGGTTATATACTTTAACAGTTAACCGGTAAAATTAAGTGCTCGACGGATTTTTCGTATAATTAGCACTATATTAGTTAGAGGCATTCCGTTGGCTTGCTACTGATATAACACACTGGCAATCTCCGACACAGCGTCAAGACTGCCAGGCGATGAGAGAGTGCCAACAACTGAGACGTGAATGAAGATGAACTATGGCCTTACCTAGTATAATAACACTTAACTGTCTCCATCAATTTAAGGGACCAAACTAGCCACAGACAAATGAGTTTTTTAAACCCCAAGTCTAGCATACTGTTAGTGCTCGGCACAGTGAAGAGTAGTTAACATGACCAAGGTGATGTTGATATGTCCGATTTATATGATAGTGACATTAAATACAAAGAAATCTGAGGTAACAAGTATCCAATCGTTGGGTTCGCATTTAGTATATGAGGCAGTCCACCCCATGACGCATTTGCATTTACACAAGAAGGTACTCTCATTTTAAAGCTAGAGATTGTAGGCTATCCAATCAGAAAGGTCAAAAACATGGACATTTTGCAAACTAGTTTAACCTTTTGCACATCTTCAATGTGTCTGCAACAAAAAGCGGTCTGTCAAGAAATGTATGAGAAGTTGATTAGACGAAATGCAGCCACAAGTGAAACTTGCAATTATTAGCTGATGAAATCCACAAAGTTCAAAACCTGGACATTTTGTTAAATACTCTTAGACCTCCAAAATAGGTATACTGTACTCTCAGATTAAACATCACAACTTAAATATGACCTCTTTGACCTCCAAAATAGGTATTCGGTATCCTCAGATGGAAGATCACAGCTTAAAAAAGACCTCTTTTACCTTCAAATCAGGTATGAGAACCTACACGCCGATTGTTTGTAGGGTGACATCATCCTCAAGTAGTGACGTCATTCCTCCTAATGTGGTAGATGTGTTCACCCAATATATAACTCCGTCAATCTACAACGCTCTTCTATGACACATTTCGAAGTCGATTAGAGGTCAGTGACGTAACGTGTCTATTTATAATTTATTTGAACATTGAAGGTGTTCAGATATATCCAGGCACGTTCCAAGTGCAGTGATGTAAGTGGACTTTTGTCAAAAAACCTGAAAATACTATCCTAGCACTTTAGGCCGGGGTCCAGCTCTGGGATCCTAGGTGGCTGGAGATGCATTCGAGCCAATTTCTGGCAAGCAAAATAAGAAAATATGATTGGCAAGCCACTACGTTTTTTGTGTTGTTTTTCAAGCAAAACCTGTTTCATAATACACCCTCATTCTGATTCTGAAATAAGCAAACTTATTTTGAAAATTAATTTCTGTAAATTTATTCAGAGACTCCTGTATGGAATGATGGAACATTTGGATCACACATTTGACAGTTTATTTTTGCGTGTTGACAGATGCTTTGCCGATTTTGCGTGAGCTTGTAAAGATTTTTTTCCTGAGCTGCGTAACGTACTCTATCATTACAAATGGTACATTCAGCCAAACCTGGCAAATTGAGTTTCCTTATGTAGTCTGAAAGGTGATCCCCGTGACAGTCTTTGTCCTCCAGCCATGACCAACGAAACTTATTTTTGATACTCTTATCCACCTCATTGACGTCTATGTCGGCACTGCGATGTAACACGCTCATGATTTTCACTTCGATTTTCACTCCGGCAAAATAGGCGCAATTTTCACTTCAGACTGCCACACAATATCCCATAATAGTTTCGGCTGCTAGCGATTTGAGCGCCAGTACTACAGGGGAGACAACTCTCCCGAGTTGTCTCCCGTATCACGTGGCGGACAAATCATTATAAAAATGGCGACTACGTCGGTTCTTCGCTAGAGACGATCGGGATCCAATTTTGAGGATCAAAAATGGTAACAATACATACTTCATCAAGATCAGGTAAAAAATGCGTTTTTGAACGCTCAAATATCGATTTAGTCGACATCAAGTATCACTTTCCTGGTAAAACCGGACAAGAATCTAAATTTCTATAAAAACGGAATTTTTTTCAAGTTTCAACAAAAAACCGGATTTCCGGCAAAAACCGGAAGACTTACATCACTGCAAGTGGAACGTGGAAAGCAAAAATTGACTTGGTGTAATTAAGATGATTTTCAACCATCATACCACACAGTTAATAGTCCACCATCATACCACACAGTTAATAATCCAGCCAACCCCTTCAACTGACGAAGCAGGTGCAAACATGTAGAAGTACGCTCGCGTACAATACACTTAAGTCTCTAAAGTATCAAGGATTCTGTGCGTCCAGATATGATTAGAGACTATAGCCGGGTCGATCCATAGATATTCCGTAGAGACGTTTGTTAAATGGTGCATACTCAATACACTTGTTCAATCACCTGTACAGTGTACTTGAGATGAGAATTATATAGCCCGTCCGGGAATGAATAGAACATATTCTAATTTACGGTAGGTCTATATCGACTATTGCATCGACCAATTCCTCTCCTTGCAAAACGGTGCACTCAACTGCCCCTTGACACACGCGGGGATGTAGTTAAAGCAATCTAAATGCATTATATTCTACTACAGTGGTTATAAAGGACGTACGAATCGTAGAAAGACGAACATTAATATACAGACTTTAGTCAAAGTCGGCTTTGATACTAATAAAACACTAGTTATTTATCCCGACCTCTGAACACTGAATTCTTATTTGGCCCGTGGGTAATAGCGTATGGTCTATCGTTCAATATTCTGCCGTTGTCTATCAATGAATTTCCGCGTCCATAATCCAAAGACCTCCATATTCCATATAACAGCTTTAGCACCAAATTAAAAAAACAAAAAACAAAACAACAGTCATAGTATACTGCAAGCTTCCTGCAAGTGAACTCCGTCCAGACAGTGAAAATGATTTTCAGTCAACAGTTCAAGCCAATCTGCAAGGCATAGGAAGTCCTACATCTGACATGCGCTGCTCGGAGTTTCAGCGTGATTGACAAGGTATATCCAAAGTTTGGTACAATCCATAATCAGGAACTGAAGCTTTTCGAATTCATTGCGTTTTTTGAAGTGACGTTGACCTTTGGCCTCAAAATAAACAGAGTTTTTCTTTGTCCGATTACAACACATATAAGGGAAGTGGGAAGAGGTGCCGACATACTGACAGAGCCACATGACTTCACAGTATAGTCTTCCGGTCAACCTATTCTAAAGCACATACCAGGAATCTAACGATTCGTGATATGTGTTGTATCTCAGGTACGCTTTTATTGTACCTGTTCATGTGGCAACTTGGATGATATGACCACACGGCCCCTAGCACCGGCATAAGCGGTATTAGATACAAATCTAGAGCTATGATGGAAATGCTCTGACAACTCGTATATTGGTAAATGAGCTAGGGCTGGAGATATCGCACACAGAGTTAACAGACGGATAGACGGACGGACAAAAATCGTGATTGCAGTACTCGACTTCGTCTCAATGGGCGTATAAAATAGTCTTCCAATAACCTTTGTGAATACTCGACGGTGGAAAACAAATTGGAATTCTTAATTATTTATTCCTTAATACATTACATAAGATTTAAGACCTCGTTTCATAATTCAGGAAGGGCTAATCCATTTGATAATGTAGCTTCTCATCCTCGGATATCATGTCTTGTCCAACAGTAACGTACAATGACTGAAAACTGAATAATTTGACTTTCAGAGATTAACGAGAAGAGTGGGAACAATTCTGACTGGATACAGCTATATCTTAATTTCTGATATGACGCTTGCTGTTGACGTCACCAGAACTATATTACGTTAGAGTTTGAATTCGCAATAGTAGAACCGGAAACGAATTCTTTGAGTTCAAAGCGAACATTACCCCTGACAATGAGCTGTTGAAATAATTTGGCCATAATTCAGACAGTTTGTGGATTCGCATGAGTGACCATTCACTGTCAGAATTTTTGGATATAGACGTGACGTACCCAAAATAGTTGGACCAAAAGGACCCACAATGTCTGGGTCAAAATGGAATTTGACTCAAACTGTTTTGGTCTGTCGCGTCTATAGGACCCAAAAATATCTGGTCAATTTAACCCAATCCTTCTGACAGTGTTAGAGTTATAGTTCATGCTAGGACTCTCCGATAGTAATTCGGCTCCCTTCGTAGATTTCCGCACGAAAGTTCCGAATGCTATAACAACTCAACACGGTCTCGGATAATGCTGGGCATTATAGTCTGTCTATATTCATTAGTCGTCTACTTTGAGCTTGTCAATAATCAGCAGTTAACTCTGCATAAATTTTCTTTTTTGCATCGTGTAGAACAAACAGAACTCTACAATACGACTGCCATTTCCCCGTGATATCGATAATATATCGCGTTTGAAATAACTTTGTAATTCTCTCCATATAAAACTCCAGTACAGCTGTTTCATATACCGAAACGCAATTACATAGGGAGACGTCATAATTTATTCGTGCTGTCTAGCACAAAGGTCAACAATGCTTTGTATGGTCATAGAGGTGTGTGCGGTTTATCGTTCGGCAATTTCACTGGGCATGAAATATATGCGACGCCTGTTATTACTGTATTTGGCATTAATGACCTTTGTGCCAATGAGCATGAATACATTATGACGTCTCCCTATGTAATTGAGGCCCGGTGCATAAACAACTGTACTGGAGTTTTATATGGAGTGATAAAGTTATTTCAAGCGTGATATATTATCGATATCACGGAGAAATGGTAGTCATTTTGTAGAGTTCAGTTTGTTCTACACGCTGCTAGGAATCCATATTGGCATCCGTGTTGAGAGCACAGTATCACGCCGAAACTCCGAACAGCGCATGTCAGCTGTATGATTTCCGTTACCATGGAGATCAGCTCGAGAAGAAAAACTAGGAGAAACACCTCAAATTAGAAGACATCCTTCGCGGGTAGAATCAAGGGAATATCCATTTCATTTGAATATATATTTTATTTCCTGATAAGGAAGAAATACAACGAGGACTATGTGAGCGGAAACACATCCTATAGCATGTGATGTGCCTCACGTGCGGCGGTTCACGGTTTACAGCTGGGAGCTGTAAAATCCTTACACCATTAATGCGCGAGGTACTATGACACAACGCAGTCGCGAATGATACAACATGTCAGGACACTCCGGGCACTATTATAGGTGGTACGGCGATAGGCAAAAATGGGATCATTTAGAAACTCTAATAGGATTGGCTGGATATTCTGTCAGTTACTGCCATCAACCAATGAAATATGCCGAGAATGAAATCGAGCAATCAACTGCTTTCAAGCTGAATGATATCCCAAATGCATTACAAATGATACAGTATGTAGATCTTCATTGATGTATGAAGGACTCTCCAGATTCGCACATGTGATCAGAGTGAGCCAGTCTAAATATTTTCACATTTGACCAAATTTGATTGTTATATGTTTTTTACATTAGAGAGTAACTTGTCTCAAAACTGCAATGTTCAGAGCAAATTATTGACTGTTAAACTCTCCGGCCTGCCTTCTTTCAGTAGTAAAATTAAAGAGGCCTTATGTGCACTTTTTTTTTAATTTGAATGCTGGTGCATGCTGGTTCATGGAACTGGTATGGAAGTTTTCTTCACGAAGTCTCTTAGTTCAACGACAACTAAATTGATAACCATATCCAACTGCTTACCAAGTTTCCAGCATATTCGTTTGATAGTAAAATTAATGTCGCGTTTTTAGTAAGGCAAAGCGTGGTCTTCAGTGAGGCCGCTTGTGTCGCCTAGAAAGTGAATCAGCAATGCCGTTCTATGAATACTCATCTTAGAAAGAAAGGATTTGAGCAAGTCAAGGAATTGACGAGGTTTCAAAATAGTATTGGCTCCCTTAATTCTGGCTTTAGGTTCAAATAATCTTGTGTCTTGTTATCCATTTCATTGTAGGAGTTGTTGCGGTAGCACTATAGCTCAATTAATATCTCTGTTGATTTCTTTCTGGATAGAGTCTCAGTTCCCGATCGGCTCGGGGATGGCGAAGGCCATTATCAGGAACATTTCTTCTACATGTCAACACCTCGGGTTGATATATTCTCGTGTTTTTTGCCAAATTCTCTCAGCTCCTAAGAAGTTTATGACTATGATTAATGGCAACGTGACGCCAAATCAATTTTAGTGGGGGTTTTGGCATCATCCCATGCCTCGCAGCCGATTACAGACCCCAGTGAGAAACGACTCAGGGACAAGAGATAGATGATCGCCCCGGGTAGGATTCAACAGGAATTTCTCGCATTGACTTCTTTCGTAACTTGATAGAATACACGTACACATCTCTCTTGATAAACGAAGATTGATAACGCCAGAATATTGGATATTTGCTAGTCTGGATATTCAATACCCAAAGAATATTCGGTGGGATTTTCGAAAATAAGTATTTTAAGTTTAAAATGAGAATTTTACTTTCATATCGACATGGATCAAAAATGATGAAAGTTCCCCATCTGAATAAATTGATAACCTTTCAACGCTTTCCTATTCTATAACGACATATACAAATTGGGACCGCTGATAGGCTATAAATGTATTTAGATTGTTCAAACACGGCTGTCATTCTGGATTTCATAAGTATATGTGAGCTTTACATGGGGGAAAACTGGTTCCGACTGATGAATCCACCCACAAAAATCTGATTTTCAATGGTCTACTGATTGTATAATTCCTAGTAGCCGTGACCTTTGACATTTAGATCTCAATAGGTTTGTTGTTTGCATATTTTATTGTGAAACTCTACATTGTAGGTACAGGTTCATTAATCATCAGTAAAATTCAGTGCCCGGATGACGGTGTACACTTATTTTTTTCGACCAGTGCAGACTCGTTGGCTGTTCCTCAGCTGGCGTTAAAAATGGTTGACACTTTGCTGCAGTTTGCTGCATGTTCGGAGTTACAGATGTAAACCCAAAGATGCAATCAGGTCAATCGTCAGTCTAACTGCTGTGTTATTTATAGAAGCAGGTGCGACAATAGACAAATATGTCTGCTGTATGTCGGGGAAACGTACATTGAGGGACAGAATGGCCAACTACCATATAGCTAGGTCGATAGACGTCTGATACCACGCAAAGTTCTGGTGAACAGTTGGGGTCTCTGCTGTGATATATATACATAAGTAATACTAACAACTTGTCCTCAGATGCTAATTTCACCAACGAAATTTATATTGACTTTATATAGCGTCTATTCAAACTGACTTATATGGTAATTGACACGATAAATCTACGAAATCCCTTTATCAAAGAAATGAAGAAATCAATTCGGCTAGGCAATATCGATACTTGACGATCATCTGCTCCTTTCTAATGGGTAACTCTTAAGATCCCATTTTAAAATCGAACACTGGTTAAAGTGGCTTTTACCGTGACGGAAGCACACAAGAGGAAACGTCTACTAATAACAAAAGCACGCGTCGATAAACTATCAAACCGAGAAGATCTTTGTGAGAAATTCCAAGGGAAGTACAAATTTATTGAATTTACGATGTTACAATTGCGAATCGTATCGGTATTGCATACGTGATGCCTATTTGTGGAAGCCTCTTCAATACGAGACTCAGATGAGAGACATCTGGCTGTCAGATCTTCTCCACATTTATTTTCCTGGCAGCAAGCAAACGTTCGAACAACGTTGATGAGAGTCAAATTTGTTGTACAGAACCAATATGCATGTCATGCTACAAAATGGCCACCAATTTCCTGTGATATTTTTAATCACGAGAAGATTCTGATATGGGGTTTGGCAAACAAGAAAATACCTTGCCTTTGACTTTACCTGGATTCATGCCTTAGCCTACCCTTGGCTAATGTGTCTTTTTGTCCTAGCATCATGGTCGTGCCTTTGCCTACGGAGGATATCTACGTCTGACGTCCCTTAGCATGTGCTAACATCTTCGGCGACGTCATTCTCACCATTGAGTACAATATACAAACCCACACTGACATTCAGCACAAATACGGTTGGATTGTGAAGAATAGAAATAGAACACACGAGAGATGTTTCACTTGGCTGACGTGAATGTTTCACAGGCTTGACGTGAAGAAGAGTCGTTAATCAAACGGAGAAAGCATTGGATAAGCTCAAGGCTCACCTATATTATATAACCAAACTAATACTAGATGGAGTGGAGAACCACGAATCCGTGTTGCTGGACGGTGACATATGTCACATCATCTTCAAGTATAATTCCATCTTGCACCTTCGACAGTAGAACAAGGGCACTGATGACAAAGCGAAACTGTTCCCGACGAAATCTGGCATTGATTGGACAACACAGCTTAAATTTCGTATACAAGAGACGAAGATGTGATCATAGGCTAGAGCGAGACTATTAAACTAGGGCAAAGGCATTGTAGACAAAAGTGCCATCATAGACTGAGGCAGAAATCCAGGCTATGGCTATAAGACAATGTGGCCAGTGACGTTAGCATATAGGCGGGAATCCAGGCAAAGGGAAGGAGTTTCCCTCACTGTCAACCCGCGCACACCCTCCTCTATGATCTACTGCCAATGCTTTATTGATCTTTGTCATCGAAGACATCAATGCCCCACCTATATGAATCTTGGTAAATAAAACTTACACATGCCAAATCCGTCAGTCGTGTTGTGTCCTAACATGAAACATAAATGATGTTGTTTTATACAGAAATAAAACGTTGTGAATTGTAAACATAAACAAAGAAATGGTGATTATTTTGTGGGTGCCAATTTTTATTGGGTTGAATTTAAAACGTCAGACGAAACCGTTCAAGTTTCGATACTGGCTTACAAACTTTATCCCTTTTAGTCTAGTTTTATTAAACTTTATCGACAATATTTATTTCGCCATGCAAAGTCGAGCTGCAAAATCCACCGAGCTGACGACACTTGTCGGGAAATGGAATCCGCGGCAAAGCACGCGTCACGTTCCATTTGTAAGGTGAAGCAAACGGCTTTTATAAAGATGAACAAACATAGAAGCCAACAGAAAATCGACCCATCAGCTTTCTCTCTTCTCAGATTTAAAAAAAATAACAAACTTTCGGTAATTTGGGAGGAATATGCCTATTGGATCTGTCAGGCATAATTCTTATCTTCTCTATGCCAGGCACATACAGAACTTCGCTAACCAGAAAGTATGAAAGGTTTTAATCACGGCTAATTGCTCACACCGCATAAAATCATTGGAAAAATGTCAGAATATAAATGTCTTCAATGCCTTGAATTGTGTATAAAATACAAGTGAATGAGAAGAAAGCAAACGTCATATGGGGAAATTAATGATAGGGGTGTTTTGTCCATACGAATGTAATGGCCACACATTACTAACAAACTGCTGACAGCGTAGGACTATGTAACAAAGAAGAATTGAAGGCATTCAAAATACCATTGCTCCCACTGTCTGGCATCTGCCAGCAGCTATTCCACATATTCCCAACTTCTCGTGAATATTAATGAAAAATGTCTCTCGAAGGACATATCGTCTTTCATGGTGTTCAAATGAACAGGCGCAATCAGAGCTTGACCGATATACATATAGGCCTACTCGGAAAACGACTGGAAATTAATTTGGACAGAGAATAATAGTCAGTGATCAGGATTTTGTGTAAAAACATCATCATGACATCATGTCGCCGACATCATTGAAAACTACTGACCGCTTCTGTGTTGAAGGGAACCATTTTTGTGTTTTTATTATTTTTATTTCAAACACATTTGGAATTGGTGCCAACTGTCATACGAAATTGGTCTTTCGGTTATTAGCACTGAAATCCTTTTATGGACGACGGCTAAATATTGAATGTCGGATCTGACGCCTGCTATGACGTCACCAGGACTATATGACGTTAAAGTTTGAATTCGCAATATAGCAGAACCGGAAACAAATTCTTTGAGTTCAAAGCGAACAGTACCCCTGACAATGAGCTGTTGAAATAATTTGGCCATAATTCAGACAGTTTGTGGATCCACATGAGTGACCGTTCACTGTCAGAATTTTTGGATATAGACGTGACGTACCTAAAATAGTTGGATCAAAATGGAATTTGACCCAAACTGTTTTGGTCTGTCGCGACTATAAGACCCAAAAATATCTGGTCAATTTGACCCAATCTTTCTGACAGTGTTAGAGTTATGGTTCATGTTAGGACTCTCCGATAGTAATTCGGCACCCTTCGTAGATTTCCGCACGGAAGTTCCGAATGGTATAAAACATGTCCACTCGACACGGTCTCGGATAATGTAGGGCATCAGTACCTCGTGTCGCACTGCTAGGAATCCATATTGACATCCATGTTGAGAGCACAGTATCACGCCGAAACTCCGAACAGCGTATGTCAGCTGTATGACTTCCGTTACCATGGAGATCAGCTCGAGAAGAAAAATCAGGAGAAACACCTCAAATTAGAAGAGATCCCTTACGGGTAGAATCAAGGGAATATCCATTTCATTTGGATATATATTTTATCTCCTGATAAGGAAGAAATACAACGAGGACTATGTGAGCGGAAACACATCCTATAGCATGTGATGTGCCTCACGTGCGGCAGATCACGGTTTACAGCTGAGAGCTGTAAAATCCTTACACCATTAATGCACAAGGTACTGACTTCGAAGGAATGGACCGAGCAGTCGCGAATGATACAACATGTCAGGACACTCCGGGCACGGAATCATTTAGAAAATCTAATAGGATTGGCTGGATATTCTGTCAGTTACTGCCATCAACCAATGAAATATGCCGAGAGTGAAATCGACCAATCAACTGCGTTCAAGCTGAATGATATCCAAAATGCCTTAAAACTGATACAGTATGTAGATCTTCATTGATGTATGAAGGACTCTCCACATTCGCACATGTGATCAGAGTGAGCCAGTCTAAATATTTGCACATTTGGTCAAATTTGATTGTTATATGTTTTTTACATTAGAAAGTAACTTTTCTCAAAACTGCAATGTTCAGAGCAAATTATTGACTGTTAAACTCTCCGGCCTGCCTTCCTTCGGTAGTAAAATTAATGTGGCCTTATGTGCACTTTTTTTTAATTTGAAGGCTGGTGCATGCTGGTTCATGGAACTGGTATGGAACTTGTCTTCACCAAGGCCCCTTAGATCAACGACAAATTAATTGATAACACATATCCAACTGCTTATCAAGTTTCCAGCATATTCGTTCGATAGTAAAATTAATGTCGCGTTTTTTGTAAGGCGAAACGTGGTCTTCAGTGAGACCGCTTGTGTCGCCCAGAAAGTGAATCAGCAATGCCGTTCTATGAATACTCATCTAAGAAAGAAAGGATTTGAGCAAGTCAAGGAATTGACGAGGTTTCAAAATAGTATTGGCTCCCTTAATTCTGGCTTTAGGTTCAAATAATCCTGTGTCTTGTTATCCATTGCATTGTAGGAGTTGTTGCGGTAGCACTATAGCTCAATTAATATCTCTGTTGATTTCTTTCTGGATAGAGTCTCAGTTCCCGATCGGCTCGGGGATGGCGAAGGCCATTATCAGGAACATTTCTTCTGCATGTCAACACCTCGGGTTGATATATTCTCGTGTTTTTTGCCAAATTCTCTTAGCTCCTAAGAAGTTTATGACTATGATTAATGGCAACGTGACGTCAAATCAATTTTAGTGGAGGTTTTGGCATCACCCCATGCCTCGCAGCCGATTACAGACTCCAGTGAGAAACGACTCAGGGACAAGAGATAGATGATCGCCCCGGGTAGGATTCAACAGGAATTTCTCGCATTGACTTCTTTCGTAACTTGATAGAATACACGTACACATCTCTCTTGATAAACGAAGATTGATAACGCCAGAATATTGGATATTTTGCTTGTGTGGTATTCAATACTCGACGAATATTTGGTGGGATTTTCCAAAATAAGTATTTTAAGTTTAAAATGAGAATTTTACTTTCATATCGACATGATGAAAATGCCCCAATCTGAATAAATTCATAACCTTTCGACGCTTTCCTATTCCATAGCGAAATATACAAATGATGAGCGCTGATAGGCTATAAATGTATTTAGATTGTTCAAACACGGCTGTCGTTCGGGATTTCAAAAGTATATGCGAGCTTTACATGCAAGAAACTGATTCCGACTGATGAATCCACTCACAAAAATGTGATTTTCAATGGTCTACTGATTGTATAATCCCCAGTAGCCGTGACCGTTGACATTTGGATCTCCATAGGTTTATTGTTTGCATATTGTTTATTGTGAAACTCTACATTGTAGGTACAGGCTCATTAATCATCAGTAAAATTCAGTGCCCGGATGACGGTGTACACTTATTTTTTTCCACCAGTGCAGACTCGTTGGCTGTTCCTCAGCTGGCGTTAAAAATGGTTGACACTTTGCTGCACTTTGCTGCATGTTCGGAGTTACAGATGTAAACCCAAAGATGCAATCAGGTCAATCGTCAGTCTAACTGCTGTGTTATTTATAGAAGCAGGTGCGACAGGAGACATGTGGCTGCTGTATGTTGGGGAAACGTACATTGAGGGACAGAATGGCCAACTACCATATAGCTAGGTCGATAGACGTCTGATACCACGCAAAGTCCTGGTGAACAGTTGGGGTCCCTGCTGTGATATATATACATAAGTAATACTAACAACTTGTCCCCAGATGCTAATTTCACCAACGAAATTTATATTGACTTTATATAGTGTCTATTCAAACTGACTTATATGGTAATTGACACGATAAATCTACGGAACCCTTTATCAAAGAAATGAAGAAATCAATTCGGCTAGGCAATATCGATACTTGACGAGCATCTGCTCCTTTCTAATGGGTAACTCTAAGATCCCATTTTAAAATCGAACACTGGTTAAAGTGGCTTTTACCGTGACGGAAGCACACAAGAGGAAACGTCTAATAACAAAAGCACGCGTCGATAAACTATCAAACCGAGAAGATCTTTGAAAGAATTCCAAGGGAAGCACAAATTTATTGCATTTACGATGTTACAATTGCAAATCGTATCGGTGTTGCAGGCGTGATGTCTATTTGCGGAAGCCGCTTCAATACGAGAGTCAGATAAGAGACATCTGGCTGTCAGATCTTCTCCACATTTATTTTCCTAGCAGCAAGCAAACGTTTGAACAACGTTGGTGAGAGTCAAATTTGTTGTACAGAACCAATATGCATGTCATGTCTACAAAATGGCCACCAATTTTCTGTGATATTTTGAATCACGAGAAGATTCTGATATGGGGTTTGGCAAACAAGAAAATACCTTGCCTTTGACTTAACCTGGATTCATGCCTTAGCCTACCCCTTGGCTAATGTGCCTTTTTGTCCTAGCATGATGGTCGTGCCTTTGCCTACGGAGGATGTCTAAGTCTGACGTGCCTTAGCATGTGCTAACATCTTCGGCGACGTCATTCTCACCATTGAGTACAATATACCAACCCACACTGACATTCAGCACAAATACGGTTGGATTGTGAAGAATAGAAATAGAACACACGAGAGATGTTTCACTTGGCTGACGTGAATGTTTCACAGGCTTGACGTGAAGAAGAGTCGTTAGTCAAACGGAGAAAGCATTGGATATATTATATAGCCAAACTAGCACTAGATGAAGTGGAGGGCCACGAACCCGTATTGCTGAACGGTGACATATGTCACATCATCTTCAAGTATAATTCCATCTTGCACCTTCGACAGTGGAACAAGGGTACTGATGACAAAGAGAAATTGTTCCCGACGAAATCTGCCATTGGTTGGACAACACAGCTTAAATTTCGTATAGAAGAGACGAAGATGTAATCATAGGCTAGAGCGAGACTATTAAACTAGGGCGAAGGCATGTTAGACAAGTGCCATCATAGGCTATAAGGCAAGGTGGCCGGTGGCGTTAGCGTATAGGCTGGAATCCAGGCAAAGGGAAGGAGTTTCCCTCATTGTCAACCTGCGCACACCCTCCTCTATGATTTACTGCCAATGATTTATTGATCTTCGTCATCGAAGACATCAATGTCCCACCTATATGAATCTCGGTAAATGAAACTAAGACATAACAAATCTGTCAGTCGTGTTGTGCCCTATCATGAAACATGAATTATGTTGTTTTATACAGAAATAACACGTTGTGAATTATAAACATTACAAAAAAAATGATGATTATTTTGTGGGTGCCAATTTTTATACGCCTTGAAACAGAAATTCATGCAGAGCCAGCCATTGAGTTCCACAAGCTCCAAAATAAAAGACTAATTAAACTAGTCCGACATAGAAATCAACGTTAATACACGCACCCACATTGGCCTAACCGTTGTAGATACTCAATCATTGATATGATCACAGTTATTTCAAGATACATTCTAACTTTGCTATGATTGATAAACATTGACACCAACGGCAATGCGCCAACGAGGAGCCTACACTGACAAACACCATACGCAAATATCAGTGTGCAAATGGAACCTAACCGTGATAATGTACTACTGAACGTGCAGCTAGCATTCGCAACCGGTGGCAGATCCCCCTCGAAGGACATGGATTTCATATTGGACTGTACGAGGTCATGTGACTTCTGAATGGTTAGTGCGACTAGTCAAGAAATGACTGGCAGATTCAAAAACACACGATGATGTCACAAGCACTAACTAAAACCTGCGACACGTAATAAAACTGATAATTTGTGATTTTATGTTGTTTTGGGTCATAATTCACATGACTGTCAGTACATTTGACATCAAATTGGGATCCTTAGTGTAGGATTTGCCGATCAACGTTTCATAGGTCCGGGGTTACTGGTTTGGTTTTGAGTCATGCGTATAAGGCGATTCTGGCGCATCACATCTGGATATTTCTATCATAGAGCAAACTAGACCCCTTCGTAGATTCCACTCGGCAGTTCCGAATGGTGCAGATAGCTTAAAGTGACCTTACGTCGGAAAAACACTCGAAGCCAATGGAGATTTGACACCATGCAGTCAACGATGACCCTACAGGTGTGCGATCCTGCATGCGCGTGTGCATGAGAGTCGCATTGTGTTAACGTTAACTGCGAAACACTAAAACCCAACTAGGTTATATACTTTAACAGTTAACCGGTAAAATTAAGTGCTCGACGGATTTTTCGTATAATTAGCACAATATTAATTAGAGGCATTCCGTTGGCTTGCTACTGATATAACACATAATTTGGCAATCTCCGACACAGCGTCAAGACTGCCAGGCGATGAAAGAGTGCCAACAACTGAGACGTGAATGAAGATGAACTATGGCCTAACCTAGTATAATAACACTTAAACTGTCTCCATCAATTTGAGGGACCAAACTAGCCAATACAGCAGACTAATGAGTCTTCTAAACCCCCAGTCTAGCATACTGTTAGTGCTCGGTACAGTGAAGAGTAGTTAACATGGCCAAGGTGATGTTGGTATGTCCGATTTATATGATAGTGACATTAAATGCAAAGAAATCTGAGGTAACAGGTATCCAGATGGCCCAAGTTCCAATCGTTGGGTTCGCATTTAGTATATGAGG
This sequence comes from Hanleya hanleyi, assembly GCA_036873755.1. NCBI lineage: Eukaryota > Metazoa > Mollusca > Polyplacophora > Lepidopleurida > Hanleyidae > Hanleya > Hanleya hanleyi. The sequence goes on from JAVTVY010050513.1 coordinate 178,789, forward strand.
CAGTCCACCCCATGCCGCATTTGCATTTACACAAGAAGGTACTCTCATTTAAAACTGTAAAAAACATGGACATTTTGCAAATTAGTTTAACCTGTAAAAAACATGGACATTTTGCAAATTAGTTTAACCTGTAAAAAACATGAACATTTTGCAAATTAGTTTAACCTTTTGCACATCTTCAATGTGTCTGCAACAAAAAGCGGTCTGCCAAGAAATGTATGAGGAGTTGATTAGCCGAAATGCAGCCACAAGTGAAACTTACAATTATTAGCTGATGAAATCCACAAAGTTCAAAACATGAACGTTTTGTTAAATACTCTTAGACCTCCAAAATAGGTATACAGTACTCTCAGGTAAAACATCACAACTTAAATATGGCCTCTTTGACCTCCAAAATAGATATTCGGTATCCTCAGATGGAAGATCACAGCTTACTTTTACTCTTTTACACCCTACTGAATCGACGAGTGTGATTATAGGTGAATGCACCAGTCCATTTGTCATGCGACCATGAACTGTAGGTTGAATCACTTCACATTGAAGCCGCATAACAGCTGCAATGTTATAATGAGGCAACATATGATTATATATCAGATATGTCGACAGTCCATGGTAGCTACCAGTTGTCTTGGCAACAGTCCATTTGGCGAATCATTAGATCAGACGATGTGCTCTCTGTGCATCATTCACAAGTGCATGTTGACCTACAATGGACTGTCGATCGGTCCGATGATGATACCATGGACTGTCGTAATATCAGATAGACAGAGAATATACTATTAATGGTTCATATTCCTCTTAAACACACACAAGTGGAAGGAATCGAGAGATGAATGAGTCAGTGATACATGAGGCAGGTAGTAAGTTCCCACGTGTTCATTTTGTGCTCATTTCCTCACACTATAATTCGATGCTAATACCTACCATGGACTGTCTACCAACACCTAAAAACACCTCTCGCCGCAAAAATGTTTAAAATTTTTGTTAACTTGAAATAGTAATAACCCTACGTTTGGTGACAATATAGTACCGTACGATATCTCTCCTTCAAAAAATGACTGGACACCAGTAACCATACCTGTCATCGATATGCTGAAAATCGTTCATTTTCGGCTGTGGTCACTGTCATCTGGTCAGACACACGCCCACGCTTGATAACGAAAGCACTGAAAAACCTACCATTGACTGTAATTTGACACGTGACCGGCGGTTTTCACCTATAATCATACTTGTCGATTCAGTAGGGTGTTTTACTTTCAAATCAGGTATGAGAACCTTCACGCCGATTGTTTGTAGAGTGGCATCATCCTCAAGTACGTACGTCATTCCTCCTAATGTGTTGATCCAATACACTGCGAAAAAAATTATGTTGAAGCCATTTTAGCACCAGAATTGTGTTGAAAATAACACAAATTGTGTTAGAATCAACACTAATTTGTGTTGAACTCTAAACAATTTTGTGTTGATATATGAAGTTTAACAAAACCATGTTTTTCAACACAAAACATTGTGTTGAAGCCAAAACAACACAATTTTGTTCGCAGTGTATATAACTCAGTCAATCCACAACACTCTTCTATGACACATTTCGAAGTCGAATAGAGGTCAGTGACGTAACGTGTCTATTAATAATTTATTTGAACATCGATCAGATATATACATGTGAACATCGGTCAGATATATCAAGGCACGTTCCAAGTTGGAAAGCAAACATTGGCTTAGTGTAATGAAGATGATTTTCAACCATCATACCACACAGTTAATAGTCCACCATCATACCACACAGTTAATAGTCCACCATCATACCACACAGTTAATAGTCCACCATCATACCACACAGTTATTAGTCCAGCCAACCCCGCTCAACTGACGAAGCAGATGCAAACATGTTGGAGTACGCTCGCGTACAATACACTTAAGTCTCTAAAGTATCAAGGATTCTGTGCGTCCAGATATGATTAGAGACTATAGCCAGGTCGATCCATAGCTATTCCGTAGAGACGTTTGTTAAATGGTGCATCCTCAATACACTTGTCCAATCACCTGTACAGTGTACTTGAGATGAGAATTATATAGCCCATCCGGGAATGAATAGAACATATTCCAATTTACGGTAGGTCTATATCGACTATTGCATCGACCAATTCCTCTCCTTGTAAAACGGTGCACTCAACTGCCCCTTGACACACGCGGGGATGTAGTTAAAGCAATCTAAATGCATTATATTCTACTACAGTGGTTATAAAGGACGTACGAATCGTAGAAAGACGAACATTAATATACACACTTTAGTCAAAGTCGGCTTTGATACTAATAAAACACTAGTTATTTATCCCGACCTCTGAACACTGAATTCTTATTGGTGCCGCGTGGGTAATAGCGTCTGGTCCATCATTCAATATTCAGCCGTTGTCTATCAATGAATTTCTGCGTCCATAATCCAAAGACCTACTCCATATTCCATATAACAGCTTTAGCACCAAATTTAAAAAAAAAACAACAGTCATAGTATACTGCAAGATTCCTGCAAGTGAACTCCGTTCAGACAGTGAAAATGATTTTCAGTCAACAGTTCAAGCCGATCTGCATGGCATAGGATGTTCTACATCTGACATGCGCTGCTCGGAATTTCAGCGTGATTGACAAGGTATATCCAAAGTTTGGTACAATCCATAATCAGGAACTGAAGCTTTTCGAATTCATTGCATTTTTTTAAGTGACGTTGACCTTTGGCCTCAAAATAAACAGAATTTTTCTTTGTCCGATTACAACACATATAAGGGAAGTGGGAAGAGGTGCCGACATACTGACAGAGCCACATGACTTCACAGTATAGTCTTCCGGTCAACCTATTCTAAAGTACATACCAAGAATCTAACGATTCGTGATATGTGTTGTATCTCAGGTACGCTTTTACTGTACCTGTTCATGTGGCAACTTGGATGATATGACCACACGGCCCCTAGCACCGGCATAAGCGGTATTAGATACAAATCTAGAGCTATGATGGAAATGCTCTGACAACTCGTATATTGGTAAATGAGCTAGGGCTTGAGATATCGCACAGAGTTAACAGACGGATAGACGGACGGACAAAAATCGTGATTGCAGTATACGACCTCGTCTCAATGGGCGTCTAAAATAGACTTCCAATAACCTTGGTGAATACTCGACGGTGGAAAACAAATTGGAATTCTTAATTATTTATTCCTTAACAGATTACATAAGATTTAAGACCTCGTTTCATAATTCAGGAAGGCCTAATCCATTTGATAATGTAGCTTCTCATCCACTGATATCATGTCTTGTCCAACAGTAACGTACAATGACTGAAAATTGAATAATTTGATTTTCAGAGATTAACGAGGACAGTGGGAACAATTCTGACTGGATTCAGCTATATCTTAAGTTCTGATCACATCTCCGACGGAAAATAATAAAATATCAAAGCTAATAAAACGATCGTAAAATGCCTGGTAAAAAGAGACGCATGATGAAGCAGCAATACGCAAAACCGACTTCCTTGTACATTGTATCAATCTAAATTTAATTCGTAATCTTAGCCTACAGTCAATATACAACGAACCGAAACAGAAAAATAACCCTCCTATCTAAATAAACGCTTATTTATTCTGTCTCCTACGTCCCTTACTCTTCTTAGTGTCGTAATTTCTCTGTACATTCGTCAGTGATTACCAACACAGAATGTGTGTCACAGATCACAGAACACCTTTATTGACACGATGCTCACAGCAGCATGGCTGCATGGGCAACCTCCTAGCTCAGTGCGCATGATCAGATTGTAAAGAAATAACCTCGGATGAGCTGACATCATTACATCCCCTTTTCTCAGAAAATAACCGCATCATCAATTTATAAACCTTCTCATCAATTCTTGGAGCCCGGTTCTGTGTGCTCACAACTGAGACTCCATAACTACAACAACAGTTATCCTACCTCCATTAAAATCTGTTTAGTTCCAATTCAATATATCGGTATATACTTCGTCACAATGTATCTCTTTAGTTGTAGTGATAGCACGATGCTAAGTTTCAACACCGCCAAGAAGTTCCAATGCGCATAATGTCAATTTCTTTATTATAAATGCATGTAATAAAATGAATGTGACTATGAATACGAAAAAACAATGTTCAGGCAATTCTAATTATGCTGTATCTGAATGGTTTCTTTACTTTTGAGTAAAGTTATCGCGTTATTCACGACGGAGACGTGTAAATTAAATCACAAACAATGATAATCATATAATGTTCTGCATGTTCATTTGGGATGGGGTTTTCACTACCCTGTCAGTACGAGTTCTATACTGCCAATTTGACAGTCCGCGAGCAGGTATCCTAATGACTTTGGGATAAGCAATTCGAGAACTGTTTCTAGCACTGGTCGGTGCCGTTTTCACTGATTTCACTGACTCTCGATAAAACCATTACTGTGGGAATACTGAGGAGAAATGGTATTGGAGTGGAAGCCGTTTTCACGAGCGAACTTTTGATATCTGCATCTTTCCATAACTTGGTGCATGTGTCGGTCATGCGCTGCTTCCGTTCACCGAATATCACAATGTCGCCCACAATCCCTATGATTCCTTCACTCTCTCAAAATGTCTGGTGAATCTTGGACTGAAAAACATCCTGTGACATCTTTAGCCCGAATGGCATACGTCAAAAACGACTCCTTCCAAATGGTGAGTTAAACGTCGTTAGGTAACTTGACCCTTCATTTAACTTTACATCTCAATAACCACATTTGGCATCTATTATTGAGAATTTTGCTGCACCTGCAAACTTTTGAGTCACGTGGTGGTCTCTACGGATAGCCTGGTCTTTTGGATCAAGACTTACCCTTCGTTTTTTTCGTGTGTGCTACACTAAACTGTTAGCCCAGTCAATCTGTTCACCTACTCTGTCCTAATTCCGCACACGTCGGTGCTTGGGGCCATTTGGTTACGTCATAGTTGCCACATGAACAGCTGCAATGAAACGCACAGCGGAGATACCATGGCTGCGTCTAAGCATCCTCCGTATTCCAGTCTGAATATGAGGTACCGAAGGAGGCTTTCCTGTGAAATCATACTGTTGATTTTTAGTCGCCACACATCGTCATATTTTCCCACTTCTTACATATCTCATCAATATATGATATTGTCCCTGAAATTTTGCCTATCCCATCAAAGCAATCTGAATGCTGTGAAGCTACATAATATTTGTCCTTGGTGGGCATATTTGCATTTCCAACAGCCTTCCCTTCTCTGGTGGAATGGGATTGGGATTGAGGATAACTTCTTCTTTGAGAGTACAGCTTAATGTTACTAGCTTGAGATTTAGGGATGTAGGTAATCCAAGAATTGCTGTTCCCTCTGTTTCTGTGACGAAGAATACTGCAACCTATTTTCTATCAGCATACTCACATGGAATCTTACACGTACCATACCGTTTGACGTCTTAGATTGACAGAGAACTTCCCGTTTTGGGAATCCATCTGGATGTAAGGATGCATTCACCGATATAACCGAAGCGGTAGTGTTGTCTTGTGCTCCAGGGTCGAGCTTAGCTTCCAGCAAGATTGGGCACTGATTGGGATTTTATGCAAAGAACATCATGACATCCTTACAAACTGTTGACCGCTTGTGGGAAACCATCTTGTGTTTTTCATTATTTTTCATTCATTTATTTATTTTATTTTCATACACATTTGGGTCTGATGCTGTCAAATGAAATAGATCTATCGATTATTGACGCGAAAATTCTTTCATGGTCTTCTGACGCCTGCTACCAAGAATAAATACCAGCTAGAGAATAGCATCATTGCCAAGTAGAATAATAACATATGAATTGAAAACAGTGACATTGAGAAGAAGTTGATGCTGGGTCGACATCGGGCCTTACAGACTTTGTGTTAATTGCCGTCATTTACATCTGACGACGATACAGCTCACCAATCTCCAATGTACGAGTTGTCACAGCGAAACAGCTCACCAATTACCAGTATACGAGTTGTCAGAGCATTTCCATCATAGCTCTCTAGATTTGTACCTAATACCGCTTATGCCGGTGCTAGGGGCCGTGTGGTCACATCATCCAAGTTGCTACATGATCAGGTACAATAAAAGCGTACCTGAGATCCAACACATATCACGAATCGTTAGATTTTTGGTATGTGCTTTAGAATAGGTTTACCAGAAGTCTATTCTGTGAAGTCATGTGACACAGTCAGTATGTCGGCACCTCTTCCCACTTCCCTTTTATGTGTTGTAATTGTATATTCTTCCGCAACAGTATTGTAGAGTGATACAAATATGGACAAATCAAATCGGTCCAATTTTGGGAAATCCCCTTCTAGCTCGAGTGAAGTTGTCTGGTCGATGTCAATGATCCAACGTTTTTCAAATAGTTCTTTCATGTTTCGTATCAACTGAGGATGAGAACTATAGCAAGCTCGCAAGTTTACACAGTTTGATCCACATCATTTGACAGTTTATATCCGAACGAAACTTCCAAATGAGAAAATCAGTCCTCAAATCTGCCAGGTATTCAATAAATTTCAATTTGTCGGTTTGTAGCCGTTTCGTTTAACTGTCGACGAAGAAGAAACCTGAGGATAAGTTTACATTGTTTTGTATATAGCAAAGTTAAACCATCAAGAGATGCAGCTCTGAAAAACTTGATCCCTGGCTTACGAGGATGCTTGAACCATCCAGCCTATCATATAGCTTATAAAACTATCCTATTAAAGAGCTTGTGTAAAAAGTTCACTCAAAACCTTCATCATTTCTCAACTTTTCAAACTGTATCTGTCCAAAATAAAGATAATACTAAAGAAGCGTCTCAAAATAGACAGATCTAGTAAAGACCTGTAACGCGAAGCCATAATAATACTCATTGTGCGCATATTGAAAGTCAAACAGGAATTCTTTTACTCAGTTTTCTAATGCATTGATAACCTGTCGATCGTATTTCCATATAACGTTCCCCTGAGTCCTTGGATGACAAATGTACTATCGTTCATGGATGGCATGCCCACAGACCATTGGTGGGAATATACGCAATCTCCGATCGTTACGTTCACAATTATTCCGCCATGTTTCACCACAGATCTGTATCGAAGATAATGACGACCGGGCCTTACCATCCGGTTTGTATTCCATATTTCAGCGAGACTGAACGACGGACATTTGGACGACGGCCAATATCGGGTATATCGGCGATATGAAAAGAGGAAATGAGGATATGAAGATAGATGGGCGAACGGAGGGAAGAAGGAGTCGGGGACATTGTTAAGATAGACGATATGTTTGTCTTGTGGTGAAGGAATGTCGATTAGAGCGCGTCTGGGACACGGGCTGCCGTCAGTCAAGCTGTCATGACCGCTGTCTTAGACGACTGTTTACGTGCTCAAGGTGACGAATCTACCAATTTGGTTGGGTGCTGAGAGAGAAAAATCACCTCGGTACCCATATCAAGTGCGGAGTATATCAGGACAGCAAATTATAAAGCAAACAGCAATTTCCCTGCATGGAAGGCAATAGAGCTCATCGGTAAACGGACACGTTATGAATGAGTTTGTTGGAGCGCGCAGTTTTATGACAAGGAGATGAAAAAATACCAGAATTAGTTTCACACGGTGAATTCCTGAAACACATCTCAAATGTGATCATCAATTAAGTTAATAATATTTCGCAGACCATGCAGAACAATTTCAATCGCACAGCTACCAGTACAAGGTCAACTTTACCGAAAAGAAGAATGTATGAATTTCATTCAGACATTCTCGTCATTTTCCGGTACAAGAGAGGCCTATAAATCGCAGATAGAAATTCAAAGCTTATCTACAGACCGAATCTACATCACTATATTATCAATTATCCTTAATTCTAAACTTAATAATACAGTCATTCTAAGATATAACAGATGAAACTCGAGCAGAGAGTTTGGATGTATATGGCTTAGGTTGTGTTGGGCCAGATAGGAGGGGGGTACATAATCCTAGGAGCGGGGTACATAATCCTAGGAGCGGGGTACATAATCCTATAGGAGCAAATAAATATGGGTAAATCTTAAATGGAGAACATCAAATTTTGCGTTTCAGATTTTTCCGCAGATTTGGGAAATGAGTTCGAATAGATTACACCTGACCACAGGTCCGCAAAACAAGAGTTTTGGGGTGTGTGGACGGTGGTATTACGGTGAAGTGTCGAAATATGGAGTCTCTATATATAACCCTCTCGAAATTTGGAGTCTCTATATACAGAGACCCCATATTTCGACACTTCACCGTAATACCACCGTCCACACACCCCCAAAACTCTTGTTTTGCGGGCCTGTTACCTGACATAGCATCTCTATGCTGGTCTATGGTCGCACTCGTTCTATGAAGATAATATTGTGAACGACAAGCAAGGGCTTTGCTTTGAACTCATTATTGCGCCGTCTATCTCCTATCCGCCCCCCCTTCCCCCCCCCCCAGTGAGCCAAATCACAAATCTATATCTTTCAAACCTTCTCAGAAGACATAAACCATGTTTTGAATGACGCATGTTGAATCTTGGAGGCTGTTTGATATACGTTAACATTTTTTATACATGTATCTGAGCAGGTGCTTCCATTCTACCAAATATCGTCTGTTCCATCATACCCACGGTATGATACCCGCCATTTTGGAAACTATTTCTCCTGTTTGAGTGACAGAATCCACTCGGCACGGTGTTGTACTATAATGTAGAACATAGTTCCTTGACCCGCACTGCTAGGAATTCATATTGGCATCCATGTCGAAAGCACATTATCACGCATCCTCGCTAAAACCAGGGCTATCTCCATCCTATATACCCCTAGTACACTTGGACACTGCATCGTGTTCAACGAAAACACAGCTGTAAAGTAACATCCTGCATATATTGACCAATCAGATCACTTGTTTACCGCGACCACGGCGACCGTGACAAGAGATCCGAAAACACCATAGATTGTGGGATACCCGGTGGCAGATGAATACGCACATTTTTAACAAACATGAACATAAATAAATATAAAGGAAAGAGAGTTTAAAACAAAATCTATTTGAAAAAATATATATATACCCATTCATCTACCATCAAACAAGCCAGACAAATGTAGGAGATACTGAAACTTTAAAGGCGGTCCGCGATGTCAGTGTATTCGACCTCACCTTTATCCTCATTTAGGCAAAAACGTGTTGGAAAATGGGCAGAATACACTGAACACGCCACACATGTGACACATCATGTCTGACTTTGTGGGGAGTTGATGCTGGGTCGACATCGGGCCTTACAGTTTAGCCTATTTGTGTTAAATGTCATTTTCGTCTGACGACGGTACAGCTCACCAATCCCCAGTGTACGAGTTGTCACAGCGAAACAGCTCACCAATTGCCAGTATACGAGTTGTCAGAGCATTTCCATCAAAGCTCTCTAGATTTGTATCTAATACCGCTTATGCCGGTGCTAGTGGCCGTGTGGTCATATCATCCAAGTTGCCACATGAACAGGTACAATAAAAGCGTACCTGAGATACAACACATATCACGAATCGTTAGATTATTGTTATGTGCTTTAGAATAGGTTAACCGGAAGGCTATACTGTGAAGTCATGTGGCTCTGTCAGTATGTCGGCACCTCTTCCCACTTCCCTTATATGTGTTGTAATTATGAAGTACCCATAATCCCTTCGTACATAGGATTATTCAATAAGGCTAATATTGACTCATGTAAGACAGACTTTGGCAAGGAAATGGGGCGGAGAGGTCATAATGGCCAAAAACCCACCCCCAGACAACTCAAAACTGTGGGATAGTTTGAAAAATTCCTCACTCCCTCAAAATAATTTACTTGAAATTCGAATTTATATAAAAAAAAACTGAGGTATTTCATCTCGAAGGGTATTTTTCACACCCATTTTGAGGCTATTTGCATAATCCTCATTGTTATAGACAATGCTTAAATTCAAAATGGTGTTGGGTCATTTGAATTTGTGTTTTTCAAGTCGTTCATTAATTTCAGCGCACTTAAAGATCCAAATTCATCAAAAACTTTGAGTCCATTCACAATCCACTCAAATAAACCAACACGATATTCTAGGAAATCCACTTAAGTCCCCCCCGAGAACCCAGTAGATTCTCCCTGAAGGAATCCTGTCGAGGTCGACCCCTCTTGGGGTATCGTTGCGGGTACCGTTAAAGTGATCGTAAACCCTCAAATAAAATTTCCATCCAATGAAATACCACTGGAATCAGTGTCCGAAAATATTTATTTTAATTTTTTACGATTTTATTACACAGAGTAAACTGCAAATAAAGCATGGTATTCTATGGTGGTCTGTTGCAATCATATTTTGGTCCAGTGACGTCACACTGCCTTAATACATATATTTCAAACTTTGTATGCACTTTCCAATGCTTGGTTCAAGCTTTAAGGTATGTATACTTTGAGTTTCAACACAGACTCACTGTTCCAATCTACATTTTGCACCAAATGTGGAAATTAAATGCAACATTCAAATTGACTTGACACTCATGAGTTACCATCTTCCAGATTTTGATGAAACATGCACATTAAACAGCGAGTCTGTGTTGAAACTCAAAGTATACACACCTTAAAGCTTGCATCAAGCATTGGAAAGTGCATACACAGTTTGAAATATATGTATTAAGGCAGTGTGACGTCACTGGACCTAAATATGATTGCAACAGACCACCATAGAATACCATGCTTTATTTGCAGTTTACTCTGTGTAATAAAATCGTAAAAAATTAAAATAAATATTTTCGGACACTGATTCCAATGGTATTTCATTTGATGGAAACTTTACTTGAGGGTTTACGATCACTTTAACAATGTCACAAGAATACAACGAATCTTTACTACGCTTAAGAAGACAGGATATCAAATTAATTGACGATAAATACACATTTGTGAATGAGTGAATAGGGTCCACTTTCAACATTATTTCAGTCATATCGCGACCAACCAACTAAGCACCACTCAGCCAAGTTGCGTTCCTGCTGCTTCGAAGAAGAAATCTTTGAAGCAACATGGAACCAAACACCCTCCATCCACCCTATAAAACATTGAGAACAGCTCACAAGATACAGACAGGACTCTTACATGGTGCAATGAAGGCAAGTGCAATCACAGTGCTAGACATCACATTATCAAGTTCCTGTTGCTTCTCAGCAAAATGTATTGAAGCAACAGGAACTCCTGCCCACCGGACATCCACCAACCACCCGCTAAACATTCGTGTGAAATATCACCACGATGGCACGTAAATACTCTAGATAGTGTAGATTAAAGCGCTGTGTATAGCAACTACTAATTACAACGCATATAAGGGAAGTGGGAAGAGGTGTCGACATACTGACAGAGCCACGTGACTTCACAGTATAGTCTTCTGGTTAACCTATTCTGAAGCACATACCAAGAATCTAACGATTCGTGATATGTGTTGTATCTCAGGTACGCTTTTATTGTACCTGTTGAATAGTTCATCTGGCAACTTGGATGACATGACCACACGGCCCCTAGCACCGGCATAAGCGGTATTAGATACAAATCTAGAGAGCTATGATGGAAATGCTCTGACAACTCGTATATTGGTAATTGGTGAGCTGTGTAGCTGTGACAGCTAGTACACTGAGTATTGGTGAGCTGTATCGTCGTCAGATGAAAATGACGGCATTTAACACAAAAGACTAGTCTGTAAGGCCCGATGTCGACCCAGCATCAACTTCCCATAATGCCAACATATATCAAAGACCAAAAGGTCTGTACAGGGGGCGGGCCTCGGGGACGAAACGTCCACCCACAGAATCTCTCCATATACAGGTAAAACTTACAACGCATATAAGGGAAATGGGAAGAGGTGCCGACATACTGCTAGAGCCACAGGACTTCACAGTCTAGTCTTCTGTATTCACACAATTGTCTCATTAACAGTTGTCAGGTCGCCAGCTAAGGACGTAATTTCGTCATTAGCAGGGTCGAACACTAATGACGCAAATTACGACAATAGTGCTATTAGTGGTTTGCTATTGCAAGTATATCAAAGATTTGGTCATACATCATGTGTGATATATTTTTGCCTCAAATAATTACTGGTTCCAAGTTGTGACAATAAGCGTCAACGTGCTCGCTGTCATTTTTTTTTTCGGTGACAGAGTCGCCTGCTATTGTCACAACGCAGTTGTGACATTAGCTGGCGACCTGACAACTGCTAATGGCACAATCGTCGTATATATAATTGCGACAATTGTGTCCTTAGTAGTTGCTATACAGAGCTGGGAAGAACTAACATTCTTAGCCAATATACAGACGGACAAAAGGAAAGAACCGCAATACGCATGTGTGAAACGTCTTGGGCACGTGGAGGTGTTCTCGTGGAAGTCTTGTTGATACATTAGCTAGGGGCATAGTACTGAGAATCTGAGTCATCTACCTGGGAACCAAAGGTCTCTAGCGTTTGGATACCCCCTAAAGTATCCTATCGAAACTCGTGAGGAATCGGATTCATGTCTAGGGGATCTGAGAACCAGGCGTCTCTAGCTGCTAGATGCCAAGTTTCTCTCAATGCATACCACTTCCAGATATGGTTAAATAATCACCCATATATATCTTGATTAAGTTAAATTCAGTATGGATTAATTTGCCTAAGATTAATTTCGCTCAGCACATGTATAGCAAGAAAAATTCCTTGATAGTTTTCAAGATTCAAGAGATTTGGCAGCCATGTTGGACGCCATCTTGGAATTAACGTTCAAGGAAATGACTGAAAACTTGCACATCTGTGGATCATTATATCCGACCATGTATGTATACTAATGAAATAACCTAGCGATCTTAGTTTGTAAAGAGGAGACAACTGGACTGTCGAAATTGAGAAATGCTCAAGTATAAACTCGTATTATACATAACAAGCTTATTCTAGCGGGGAAATTATGGGAAATAATAAGACAGCATGAATTATGAAGCAATAAACATTCCCGTATATTCCGTCGACATAACGGCACGCGCTAAAATCACTTTTTCAGCGGCTCGTTTCAGCAGGTGATTCAATGAAACCGAAATGAAGGAAATAAATCACAACTGAATAATCTCAACTATATAACTGTAGCAGCCGTTCCCGATCAAACAAACCCAGATTCATCCATATAATTTATTTATATCATTGCCGACACACATTTCGTAACGTATCCGCGAAAACCCTATATAGGCGATTCCCGATACTCGGATATCGCGCGCATTTGTTGCAAAACTGTATGTTTGCATAAGAAATTAATATTCCCGGGAATACAACCACAGGAATTAATGAGTAAATGGGGTGAGAACTATTATCAATCGTGCATATTTAAAGCTGTTGCGACAACTACAAACACGATGCTTAAAACAAACAGCCTCAAAGCGTAAGCAAAAGAAAGATGATTTTTGTCATGTAAGATATCGAAGGATTTGAAATCTGTTAGAATGTGTAATTTCTCCGCGATCAAAGATTCCTGTAGAAAAGCCAAAGTAATGTGTACTAACCCCGTCCATTAAGTACTTGGCATCTCATATTTGTACAGTTGTCAATGTAAACAAGCAAATATCACTGATTGAACACATGCGGTATATTCTCATGCGGAATGGAGTTATCAGGCCTGAATTCCACGGCCTTGTGGAAGGTGACGAAAAATAAAAAATGTGATGGCAGCATCACCAAAAAAATGGGTGATGAGTTAGAGCCATCACCTTATCCAATGTTGATCTTTAAAAGGTAATGAACTGACTCCATCACCTCTAAAATGTGATAATCTGATCCCATCACCCTCTTTCATCACCTTTAAAGGCCTCATCACTGGCCATCACCATTCTGGTAGGCCGATGATGGTCAACTTTTGACAGTTATGGCCTACGGTATAGCTCTGTTCCGATTTAGTATACGTTCACTTATGATTTCTTCCCTCATCACTCACTGAGCAAGTCTGCCAGTCTACTATGAGAAGGACTGGCTCAAACTGGACCCTAAACAGTCGAGATTTTGGCCAACCAGCAGCCCACACGAAGCCATAGATTAAAGCCTATGAGTGACAATTAGTCTATTTTATCCCATCATAGGAAAACCATGCTCTACCTTTACATCGATGATAACAGAAAGAAGACGGTAGAACTAGCCAAACGATGCCTAAAATAGTTAACGCAGTCCGACCCAACCACCAATACCCCACCTTAGCTGCTCAGCCACCAATATATCTAACTCATCAAATAGCACTGAATTCGGTTCCTAATCGTCTGGCGCAGTCTTCAGTAGCCTAAACTAGGTCTACAATAGCCCGATTCAGCTTCCAATTGTCTAATAAGCCTACAACTGCCTAAACACTACCTCAGCCCGACTCAGTCTCTAATTGCCTTACTCAGCGCCCAACAACCTCCAGTCCGCAACAGCCTAACTCATTCTTCAATAGCCTAACCCAGAGCCCAATAGCTTAACTCAACACCCAGTAGCCTAAAACAGTCTCAAATACCTCAGTGCGCAATAGCCTTAATCATTCTCATATAACCCAAGTCCTTCTTCAATAGCGCAAACCAGACGCCGCCTCCAAAGTCACCATAGCCTATCTCAGCCACCAATAGCCAATGAGTTAACTCATTCGCCATGCCTTGGCTTCAAATCATATCCTTATGCAGCCTTCAATGAACTCAACCTTAAATAGCCTAACTCAACCTCTGATAATCTAACTTAACCTCTGATAGCCTAACTTGGTCGTCAATAGCTCAACCCAGTCTCCAATAGCCTAACACATTACGGTACCTAATACCTTAACTGATTTTCCAATAACTTAATTGATAACCTAAATCTGACACCAGCCTGGTGTAGGCCCCAACAACCTAACCCAGCCACACCGTACAGTAAACTCCTACGACCAAAGGGACTGAAGTTCAGGTCTAAGCCTACCTTAATTTTCCATGCCCCCCCCCCCCCCCACCAAAATTCAACCGCATAAATGGCAGGGATATTTTTCTGAGACAAGACATGGCACTGCTATTCACTCGTCAAAATATGTGTGTGTAGAGGAGTGGGGTAGGGTGGAGGTACGGGTAGTCCATATTCGGCGCACGACAACATACAAAGCACCCCCCCTCCCCCCCCCCATCACCACCACCATCCAATAACGCATACATTCACTCCAAAAAGTGCTATGAACTTTCCGTATTATAACTTAGCTTTCAATATTTTAACTCAGCATCCAATGTCATAACATTTAACTGTGACTGTAAAACAACCTCACCTTGTTGCCTCCTAAGTCATTTTTATAAGTCAGATTTCAATATCATCCTCATCAAGGAGACATTCGCTGTGACACTCTACTGTATAATTTCAATCTAAATGATTTATGAAAATGCAAAAATAGAAAGCGGTATACATTTAAAATTCCCACGTGAATCGATTCCTTTCGACGGCAGGTGGCATGTGCGACAAATATAGCCAGAAAACTGACCTAACCGTTATTAATCAATCGATATATTTCTGTTTATGACAACAAGGTACGTGCCCAAGGGCTGCGACAAAAGGTAAAATCAGGTGAATTGCTCTCACTTGCAAAGGTCATTATTATTAATCAGTAAACCATGCATTCGTATACAGATATGAATGGAAGGAACTGGGGTACCGTATTTCAATGGCAGCCGTATATTGCCCGAGGACAAGGGTATAGGAACAACATGACGTTTGCAGGCTTAGCTTACCGAAAAAGCCGAGGAATACTTCAGTTTATCTGTTTAAGTCTGTTCTCGGTTACATTAGCACTGTCATTTCTTGAGTGGTGTGATATATTATCTCATGGTACTGAAAAATGCCATCAGTTCCAGAAAAAAAACGTTGGTTTCATATTAAAAACAAACAGAACACGTGTAGATATGAAATAGG
This sequence comes from Hanleya hanleyi, assembly GCA_036873755.1. Classification (NCBI taxonomy): domain Eukaryota; kingdom Metazoa; phylum Mollusca; class Polyplacophora; order Lepidopleurida; family Hanleyidae; genus Hanleya; species Hanleya hanleyi. The sequence goes on from JAVTVY010050513.1 coordinate 194,721, forward strand.
CCACGTGACTGCAGTTGACTAGCATTGGTCGTTTATCAAGGCCAAAACGAGACTGTGGCCGCATGGCAAGTCATTGGCCTAACAAACATGGACACGACAGAGTATAATGAATTGATTCTCCCAGTTTACTCAGCTAATTGAGGAAACACAGATTGCAATCTGGTTAGAATACATGATCATTTTTACTTCTTTCGTCATAGCATGAAGTCAATTTTATATATGCTTCCCGTCATATAAATGTATAGGCTTCCAATATAGAGCTATCTTGCTATTCGCAGCATAGCTGTCTTCGAGACATGTATATTTTGTCAGGCTCCATCATACGTCCGAGCTTTGAGAACGAATTAATATGTCATACAGATGTTGTCTTCGTATATATATCCTTGTGAACCTTACATCAAGTCACCGACGACAGTCAGATAGTGGTAACCTATGCAAATAGACATATCTTGTTTCTTCAGATTGTGGAAACGTATATTTTGTTAGGCTTGATACAGACGATGAAGCTTAGCTAGACCACTCGTCTGAGCGTTAAGACTGAATGAATATGTATAACACATATAACGTTGCCAGGTGAAGTATAATGGTGTGAAGCTTACCTCAAGTCGCCCACAACAGAACATGACAGTGGTAACCTCCACCAGCTTGTCCCACACATCAATCATGGATCTCGGTTATAATCGCTGGTCCGCTCCCTCAAGCAAGCCGAGGAGGCAAGAAAGGCAAGAGACCGACCTCACCGTGATTTTTTTGACAAACACCGTCAGCTAGTACCGGTACGTCCCCATTGCCCGAACATCGACATAGATTCAACACTCTCACAAACTATCACTCGACAGAATCCAATACCGATAGGCTTACGCACACGGTCACCACCTTTCGAACGATTTGGCTGTCATCTTGTGAGAACCTGGCCCAATTTTCCATCAGAACAATGTCAAGGGTGTCCTTTGATTCGTTTTGCGAGCGAAAATACTACCTTCCTCCAATCATTTACCAAATCCCACTGCTGACACCAAATGTGTAATGCCAGTGACTGCGAGAAGTGCGTCGACCATGTCAGTGCGGTGTGGACGCCATGTCCACGCGGCAAACCATACGGACACAAACACGGTCGACCTTACAAACGGAGCCCCAGTACAGCCTGCTAGCTGCTTATTGAAAACCTTTCCTATACCCATGTGTCATGCTACAACCCACGTTAGCATTTTCCCTCATAGAGATCAATTTGCGGCTGACAGCGATAACACGAGGCGTAGAAATCGAAGCTGCCAACCAGTCGTGCTAGACGATAAAACAAAACCGGGAGATTATCAACACAGAGTTCATGTTTTCTGAGGTGTAAATTCCGTTCTACAATCAACACCTGTTTGCGATCTATGTGAAAAATTGCATGATTTGGCATCGTGCCTTATTCGCCGACTAATGATGCGATCTGTAATCCAGTCGTATTTTTTCTCGATCTCGGAGCAGATTTACTCTAAATTGTATTTAATTCCTGACACATTTCAAGGAGTTTTATCTGTTTTTATTGCAGAATATGAAAACAGAAACGGTCTTATACTGACAGCAGTTGCCACAGAATAACAGTTGCTGCAGCATGCAGCCGTGATGGTCTAACTCGCCGTGAAAGCACAATCGAGGCACTCTCTTTGAAACCAATTGCACGATGAAGCCATTTAACCAAGCCTGCATTAACTGAAGAGAAAGCTTTGACAAATTTCCCTGATGCTTTTGATGATCTGTTGCCATGGAAATGATAAGATAAATATGGCAGAGGTGAGCTGTACATGGCCAAGAGGCATAGTTGGCGATAGCACCTGTGGTTTTAACCGGCGGGCAGCGAAAGCTTTGTGCAAGATAGAGCGGCTTATATAGAGGATGCGACCGCCCTTGTCAGTTGTGGACGCTTCAAACTTGCTTGGCTCTATTATTTCGCTGTCATATAATCACTAAGGATGTACGCCGTGCTTCCCCCATCAAAACCAGCCCACGGACTATTAACTACCTCTGCATAGCTGAACCCGGATACCTTGTAATTCCAAGAGTTCTGGTCGATAGAAAAGCTGAAATCTATTTCTGACGGAAAATGCTGGTCACGCAGCGTTCAATCGCTCATGGATACCGTCTTAAATTCGACCTAATTTTCACCGTCCTTGATATGTATTTCTGTCCATAATGTCACATAAATGCAATACAGTTATACCAAAATGCATATACATATGCAGTCTGGAATCAATATAAGCACCGGTAGATAGATTAAAATAATATAAGATGACCCATTAATGACCATGTTTCGGTCCAGATATGATTTGCTTTTCTCCTTGAGGGTCAATCATAACTGGATCAATAAATGCATATGTTATTGACAGAAAATGACTTATTAATTTGATTCAATAGTTATTAAGATCACAGTGTGACGACGTACTCCAGGTTAGTGCGCTGTACGGTAGAGAGGCTAGGTTATGTAGGAGCAGAAATGATGTTGCTCCTACCCAGGCTCTCCACAACCACCTCGCTGGGGGTCTAATAATACCCCAGCCACCAGTCAGATTTTTGGACCGGATTCGGGGCCTTCGCGCACATCGCCGGAAGTGACATCATATATAGTAAAATAGATGTTTGCCGAACATTTCGATTACTTTTCAAGTCTGCAAAATACCTCTGTTGACCTAGCGTTAAAAAGAATTATCTGGAGCTTATTTTCCCTGTTTATCTGTTGAGATTATTTCCGCCGTTTATATGGAGCCAGCATATGAAAAGTAGTTCGCCCATGTGCAACACTGAAGGAGTTGTTCGACCGGATTCAAACTGAACCGTGCGTACGTGGGTTTTCCCCTATACGTCATAGCAACGTAGTAAAGGTCAACTTCCGCTATTGGAGGCAGGGATGGTAAATGAGACTGCGAAATGGAGCATGCGCTGTGGGGAGGATGCGTACAGCCCACTAATCTGAAGTACGTTGTCACACAGTGATGATACTGTGCCGGTACAATGGGAATGTAGAAAATGATCTACCCGTATATGGGCTGTCTCTACCCGTGTAGGCTGTCTCTGAGGTTCAGGGACTTTCATATTCATTTTAGGGACAAGTATGCTCGAGGGAAACTTCAAATAAAGTATGGGGTGCCAAATTTGATAGTGAACGATTATGGAATAGAGATTCGGTGGCAGGTGCAGGTGCCGAGCTGCATTCCGTGGGTCTGTTTTTATGAACGATTTCAGAACGTGTGGGGTTGGTAAGGAGTTGATGTGGGGCGACTATTAATGTAAGAGTCGAATATATCAGCCCCAACCTTCCTCCCTAACTTCAGAACGAAACACAAATTAAGAGCTGGCGCTTTCTGACTCATAATAGCTGTTCATATTGGGTAAATTCTGAGCCCATTTGCACAAGATAAATTCAATATGGTGGCCGTGTAGGGTTCCTCAGAAAGTCGCTTTAAATTTTTTGTTTTCGCGTTTCTTGCCTAAATATGCATTTCGACTTAAATAACAATTCGCTATCTTTCAACAGAAAATAACCGAGAAAGAAAAGAAAATTGATCCAAAAATATCATCAGAGAAGATGACACACTGTGACGTCATCAAGGCAGTCAATTCTAAGTACGTTTTCTGGGTGTGCCATGACCCAAATATGTATATTGTGGGAAGTTTCAGCCCGCGAACCACAGGGCGCCAACTATCCGAATGTAGCTCCAACTCTTAGCACACATGAAGACTACTTGATCAACTTGAATACCTTAGGGTGATCAAATGCTCGATGTTGAGGTGGGTAACTAGCAACTTCACTGCCCGTTTTTTTTTTTGCAAAAAATTATAATAATATATTTTGAAGAAATTTAAACACTGTTCGGTAAAATTTGCGGAAATGCATCTGCTTAGATGAAATAATCAAATTACCAACAGAAAACTATTTTGAGCGGTTGAATACGAATAGCGCGTTCTACGCTATGTAGGAGCTATACCGGGAAATGTTCCCCATACGATATAGTCTTGGACGTTTTTTAGGAGAAGAGCGGACATTAATGACACACATACCTAGATTATTCTTATACACGTGACAGATGGGGGATCTAAGGACGAATATCATCATAAATGTTAGCAAATAGAACAGTTCAATACACGAAGAGGCATAAGTAGGATTGAACTATTTTCATTTGGAGGTCAGAGGGCATACCAGTATAACCAGAAGGTAATCTACATTTTCCTGAGTGAGTTTTCATTTGTGGAAATTTACATCTCGTTACATGAATTCAGTGCTGAGTGTCCTTTTCATTGCAGTCAATTGTATTACTATGAGAATGATTAGCTGAGCCTTTTAACTACAGATTATTGATCCTTCCGAGTTGGCTTTACCTTGTATACGAAGGGCTGATGAAGGAATCTAATAACTTCACTCTGTGATGATGTATTGGTGATGTATTGATAGCCTTCGAGTACAGTAACAGAGAGGGGACACAACTCGAGTGTTATAGATGCCACTGGCCTGAATAGCATGGTGCACCAAAAGAAGTCGTGTTATAGTTGTACAACCTGCAACGCCATTCGGTGCATCCTCGCTAAAACCAGGGGTATCTCTATCCTAGATATCCCTGGTACATGTAGACATGAATTGTGTTCATGAAAAATGCAGCTGTAACGTTCAGACCTTAGACTCATCGTCGTTAAAATCAGAAGATATCTCTATATTAGCACAACCCCAGTCGGAGTCTACACCGCGAGCGTTTCAATATGACACCCCACACGGCCCATTCGGATCACGGATGGTCTACCTCTACCCCAAAACGTCCACCGAAATGCCCTTTTTCTACTACCGTACTCCACGACAGCGCCTGCGCAGAATGATGATACTTCCACTACAAACCACCCCACTCCAACATGGCCCATTTAAAACAAAGATGATGCATAATTATCCACCCAACAACGTCCACTGAAGTGCCCTTTTTCTAATAGTACCCGACAGCTCATGCGCAGATTAACGGCAGTTCCACCACAAGCCCCCCTCCTCCAGTCGAACTCCAAGAGCGATTCAAAATGAGACCCCACGCGAACCATTTGGACCATGCAGGGATAGTCCACCTCTACCCCAAAACGTTCACTCAAATGCCCTATTTCTACTACTGCTCGACTGAGCATGCGCAGACTGACGGTACTTCCATTACAAACCACGCCAGACGGACTCTCCTCCACGAGCGCTTCGATATGACACCCCACTCGATCCATTTGGGTCACGGATGGTCTACCTCTATCCTGAAACGTCCAGTAAAATACCGTTTTTCTAGTACTGCCCGACTGATTGACGGCACTTCCACTGTAACTACGCCAGTCGAACATTACTCCACGAGGGCTCATGTATGACATCTTACATGGCCTATATGACCCACGGGTGGTCCATCTCGACCACAAAATGTCCACTCCAGACTTTTAGCGAAAGACGTTCAGCTGTCATTCTGTCGGACGGATTCTCTTTTGACGAGACAGAGTCTGCAAGCATGTTCCCTATATCCGGAATATGTTCTAGGTCATACATAGCTCACAGGCACTTTAGCCGACCCATTGGCACATAGTCGAGCCTATATTTCCGTTCCATTCTCTCTAGACACCTCGCCGAAGTTAACAAGTTTTTCGTATTTTTTAGTCCGACAAGTTGGTGTAACTGAAATTCATCATTGTCATAGAAAATGGTGACATAGCTGGAGGATCTGGTCCCGCCTTGCTTGTCATATGAACAGTCTCAATCAAAACGTGACTGAGATGCATCAATCTCTAGATTGCGACTCAGTATACTAAGAACATCATATGGATATAATACTGATCAGCGATAGGAAATTGATATTTTCGGAACATCATGATGTCCTGCCGGCATCACTGAAAACTGTTGACCGCTTCTCTCTTCAAGGAATCTAGCCTATGTTTATGTTTAACGGTTCTATGATTGTTTTACTTTGAACTTGGTGATCATGCTGTTATGAATTTGGTCTTTGGGTTATGGACGCGGAAATTCTTTGATGGGCGACGGCGGAATAATGAATGACGGACAAGTCGCTTGCATGCATTCTAATTAAACATATAAATTCCATCGGAATTAAGATGTCCCGCATTATAAAATCAACAATTGAAGAAAAAACGTATGGTAATTTGAACTAAGTTCCGGAATGAAATTCTAAATCTTAATTTTTATCAAAATTTTGTTCCTCCGACTTCGAGCTTCGAATATAGCTGTCTAAGAAAGAGCGAATATGGGTCAGTTTGTCGGATGGAGTGTTCAAGTCATGCGGAGAGCACGCAGCAATACTTGCTAACAGTGTCAAGAATGAACGAAATTTCAGTAAAATGTCTTTCAACACAAGAATTCTAGGCCTACGAACTGTTGAAAAATATGTTTAACCCAGATTTATCATCTACGACTCCAAACATTTAATGAAGACTACAACCCCCAACATACCAGAACGATCCAAATTTCACCACAGACAATAAAACGGAGGGAGAAACTATTTTGTTGTTGAGATAAAACTTCTTACCAGTACCTGTGATTTCGGTAACATCCTGAGCTGGCTCTCAATACGCGAATAAAGTGGACATAACCAGAAACGCAGTGTAACACAAAGGAGGATTCAGCCCTGAGAGGCCTGGTGATCCCGAGGCGTGCCCACATGCCAAACCGAATGATTCTCTCTCTCCCTCTCTCTCTCTCTCTCTCTTTGGGATATCAAGTTCATCATTGATTCAGGAGGTTTTAACCCAACCATACCCAAACCCAACCGTACCCCATTCATCGTATTCTTGGGCTGAATGCGAGGTGCCGAGGTAAGCTTTCATGTAGAGTCATATTGTTGCTTTTTAGTTGCCAGACGTCGCTTGCATATCGCTCCAATTTATAGCACATGGGATAACTTGTAAAAAATTTAGCTGTACGGTTTCCCCCACCTATGTGTCTGCTTGGTAACTTCCAATTTCCCCGGCAAAACGAAAAATAAAACACTTCTAGGGACTCTTCCATACGAACGATCAAACTGTTGCACTGGCACCTGGGAGATCCTCCAATCCAGAGTTGAGATTTCCAGCCAATCACATCCAAGAGGATGTGGCAACGACCAGTGGAAGGCATCGTCCCTACGCACGTTTGCTTCTCTTATATACTCAGCTCGTACTAACCGCGTGTGTGTATTAGCCGTGTAGACTACCGGTACCATAGTTGGAGGCTTCACTTCTGAACTCTACTCTTACGCTGCTTCTCGTGATTGTCAAAACAATGAAACTTTCTACCTATTTGCGTCGTCATATTGTCAGGTATTAGGGTTGCTGAACCTCAGTCTCTACCCGCACATCCTCGCGAGCCAATGTATCAATCGATAGGTTACGATCGATACACTGGCTTGGTTCGTTATCGATAGCAGTTCTGGATATAAATAGCTCGAGGGGTTTCAACTAAAACGAACCAATCAGTAAGCGCGCTGAAGCAGCTCATCAGGCCAATCCGCAGCGAGGTTTGAGTTTGGACTGGTTTGAATTTTATCGCCTGCCAGACAACCTTTGAAATCGACATCTGGTGTCAAAGCAAAAACCGCAGGGTTCAGATACCGACGCGCTAAATCAAAACAACAGCTGTGGATGAAATATACAAGATTGTGAACTCATCCGAATCACCGAAAAGGTCCAGGTAAACCCTCTGCGAGGATTTAGGGATTACCTGGAATTGTGCGATGCTACCCGCATGGCTGTTTTCCAATTAATTTGGCCCTACAAACATGATATTAGGTTTGCTTCCATTATTGGCAAAATACTTAAGTATAAATCACCATATCAATTGATTTACGTACCGCCTGTGTCTGCACTCACACTATGAGTGTCAGCACGTTGGTAAATTTTCTGGTATTGTTTTCTACCACGTCAATGTTGCCTATTGCCCCTCTTACGATCCGACCACCTCCTACTTTACTTTTGTTGCTGGGGGGCGTCAGATACGACACTGAATATTCAGCTGTCGTCCATAAAAGAATTTCCGCGTCAATAATCGAAAATCCGATTTCGTATAACAAGAGTTACCAAGCAGACACACAGGTGGAGGAAAACTTACGGATACAAGTCTGTCACGTGCTATAAATTGGAGCGATAGGAAAAATTGACGACGTCTGGCAATTAAAAAGCAACAATATGACTCTACAGGAAAGCTTCCCTCGGCACCTCGCATTCAGACCTGAGAATGCGGTGGATAGGGTTAAGATTGGGTTAGGATATGGTTGGATTAAAACCCACTGAGTCAACGATGAATTTGATATCCCAGAGAGAGAGAGAGAGAGAGAGAGAAAGAGAGAGAATCATTCGGCCTGTCGAGTTATCTGATCGACCAGTATTCCAATCTCGCAGGAGAGCAGGAGTTTACAAAGCTATACCATTCTTTGACTTGTCACCAATTCAAGCGGGGAATAGAAGAATTCAACAAATTCTCTACCATGAACACGCATCGCGGTTTATATGAGTACCCTGTATTTTCTTGTGGTGTTTCATCGGCCGAAGAAATTTTCCAGAGGGTGAAGGAAAATGTGTTCCAGGCACCGTCGTCTTTATTGATGATATTCTAATAACAGGTGCTAATGAAGAAGAGCACCGGAAAAACGCCTGTCTCGTGTTGAAACATCTGGAAAAGGTTGGACTGAAATCATGCTTAGATAAATGTGATGAACATGAAACCACTGTGTTTTCATGCTAGCTCAAGTGATTACCCATGTCACAATTTCAACGCTTGTGATATACAACCCATTAGCAAACCGCAATCCAAAATGCTTCTCCTCCCAGAGATGTGTCCGAGCTGCAGCCTTACCTTTGTATGGTAAATTCGTCACCATGTACGAATTGCTTCGGAAACGGAGTACACTCGAAATTTTATCACCAGAATTCTTTTACCAGAAATGTGTTGAAAATCACACATTGTTTTAAAATCAACACTAATTTGTGTTGAAATCAACACGATTTTGTGTAGATATGTGGATTCAACATAAAGTGGTGATGATTCCCAGCACAAAATATCTGCTTTGAAGCCATTTTAGCACAAAACTGTGTTAAATGCAACACATGTAGGTGGACATGGGGGAAACCACGGGTACCTGCATTCAATTGCTCAACCCCCATACCTGTTGGTACATTATGATCCCAAGAATTCATCGAGTGTCAGCAGTCAAGCAACGCCATAAGACCTCGGTGAAGACGTCCCACGAAATGGAAAATGGAGAGGAACGGCCATGCTCGCCCAATAAATGCTGAACACTGACGTACGGAACCGCTTCCAACTAGACAAACAAGGATAGTTTTCGCGTTTCAAAATTAACCAGCCAGACAAATGTACCGCACAGACAAAGGTTGAACCAAACCCGTTAACGTCGTTCGAAACATTCGGCCCAAGGACCGACAAATAATCTGAACACACCACAGCCATGGCATTTTCTTGTGTAAAGGAATTAACCTAGAATGACAGATACTATGTTATCCGCACAGCATGCAGGCTTTGTAGATGGCTGTGGAAAATTGCGCTAAAACGACCCAGAATGGATATATCAAGAAGAAATATAGAACGTTGCATCGGTAGATAAGAAGCCAATGTTTTCAGGCCGAGTATCAGATCTAAATTTGGTATTTATGCCAGTGGCCGACGAGGCGAACCATTCTTGCGTCGCATACCAAAGAAAGCTGGTACTCGCGCTCACAGGGGCTTGTAGTTGGTCAGTTATTAATTATGATATTAATATTTATATATACTCTCCTCCTACTCTATTATAATAGGAGGAGAGTATATATAAATATTAATATCATAATCAATAACTGACCAACTACAAGCCCCTGTGCTCGCGCTTCGTAGCCAGAAACCGGTTAGCCATGAATATGACGTCTTAGATTATTTGGCGACCTTTGAGCAGAATATTTCGGACTACGCTTCCGGTACCGAAGAAACCAGTGTCATTGGGGTGGTGGCAAAATGCAGCATGGCGGCCGTTCTTGGTCATCTGAAACTGAGGCTCTTGGACAGTTCTCGTCTACATGTAATTTAGAGTATTTTATTGTTACATCACTCTACATATATATCACGGATTCACTTTTTGGTTATTTGCTTAATTTTCATTGGCAGATCTAAATTGGTGGAGTTTTATCATCAAACAGGTGGATATATGGAGACCCCATATCGAGCATTATACCCCCAGGCTACCTCTCCCATCGAGTCCGTAACAATTCACCCGGGTCACATGATCATATGATGGCAATTGCACGGGGATTCGATTTCCTAATGAAATTTTAGTGATATTTGGACATGGTCCCTCGAATGCAGGATGACATTTTCAATAACATCCCCTTTGACTTCACTAGGTCGTTTCACGGGATGATTATTACTCATCAACTCTAATGCGGAAGACAGTTATATTATCCTACTGGGAAACGGGCAGACATTATTAATTCAAACCACTTGGGTTATCTATGCGGTTACTTCATTTAGTTAATTGATCACCGTATGATTGGCAATCATTTTAGTATTTTGCTGGTCTAGGTGTTTTGAATAAAATAAAAAAAATAATACCATTATAGAATGAGGATGGTGTTTGCCGAATAAACACAATCATTCACATGTCATAGTGACGATATTGTACATAATTATAATAGAAACTTATGGTTCATACTTTATGTAAGAATCACGAGACAATGCATACAATAGCCAAGTCTGGGGACAACAATGTGTCTAGACCTGTGCCTTTTCAACAACACCAAGACCCAGGCAATAGTTCCTACATGAAGTATCGACCAAACTTGTTGTATATCGTCTATAACAGTAGTTACCATTTAGAAAGTTCTGGAGCAGCGTTATTATGCAATGCCCCTTAAAAGGGCGTTTTGTTACTTATTATGTAATGCTCCATAAAAGGAGGTTCTAGAGTAGCGTTATTGTTTTGTTACTTATTATGTAATGGTATTTTGTTACTTAACATGTCATGCTCCTGCCAGAGGCACAGGAGGCCCCACATCAATGTAGATCAATTGTCCCCCATAAGCAGAGAGTAATGAATCATGTGCATGCCTTAAATATACATCATAGATAAATGTGTCAGAGAAATTTTTATACGCCCACGCCTGTCGCGTGGGAATCCCCACAGAGTAGGTCATATCTTAAACAGCACTGAATGGGAATTTTCTTGGTCTAAAACTATCTACAAATCAGAGCACGGCCTTTTGTGTTGCTGAAAATGGCCATCATCAAATTTTGGGTATTTCCACAATCTAAAAATATCCACCAATCAAATCGTGGAACAGGATCATCGTCTAAACACAAGTACCAATCAGGACACGGTTCTTTCATAACACCTGAATTTTTTGTGCTTTCATTTGGAGGGCCGGTGTGTGTCAGTCAGCTGTAGAGCACATAAGTTTTCAATTATAGTATTTTTTAAATATCCGTTACACAGGGTAACCTCCGACCCCCGCGAAAGACTAGCTTCAGTGAACATATCTCGGGGAAAATGCATACATTTTACGGGTTTGGATGCCCCATTTCCAAAAGCTCTCCTTCATAATGACAGTACCCAATCGCCAGTAGTAAAGCATATCTTAATGTTTGAAGACAAATTGATTTATATCATGTGTATGATTTTTATTAAAAGAAGTGCGTCATCTAGGTGATCATAGGGCAAACGGGACACACGTGTATAGGAATGAATTTCAATGGTAGCGTAAACAAGTCGCCTATTTGTCCGTTCATTTATCAGTAATTTCTGCGGTAATGACTGGAAATTAACACTTCTTTCTTACATACTGCCCTGTGAGATCGGTTCTCTAAATTATTTATTTCTGGTTTATTTCTTTACAATGTAATTCTCCACTTTTTAGATTTGTGATTATACCTAACCAGTTTAAACAATTTTATTTACAAGAATCCTTTGGCCGTAAACAGTTTGTTGTGAAAGCAAATAGTTAGTTGTTTATTTAAAACATCAGTGAAACAGTTAAAACTATTAAATTGAGTTCAAGTGAAACGGGTCCAAACATAAAACCTTTCGCTCACCTCGTTCTATTACTTAACATATGATGCTTCGTAAAAGGCCAGTTAAAATATTCATCCGTAATTCACTCACTCATTCACTTATTTACTCACTCATTTACTCACTCACTCATTTACTCACTCACTCACTATGACCTAGATGAGGCAATTCTTTTGTCAAAATTATACACATGATATCAAACTATTAATCATTGAGATATACTGTACTATGGGCTATTTGTGTACTGTCAGTGTGAAGGAGAGCTTATGGGATTGGGACATCCAAACCCGTAAAATGTATGATGAGTGTATTGATATCGGGAAAACAAGATCGGGAAATGTCCTCGAGGAAGCTTTTTTCCCCGAGATATGTTCATGGAAGCTAAGTAGTGGATATAGAGCACTTAAAGCCTTTTTTCACCCGGATGTAACTATGACGTCACAACTGGCTGGTTTTGTAACGAGTCTTTTGATTGGTTGAATTGTAAGTGTGAGGTTGAATTTGATTGGTTGAGGTGTCGTCCCTGTTGTAAAGCAAGATGGTGGGTGTCGGTCCTGTTGTAAAGCAAGATGGCGGCGTGGTTCGGGCATGTTCGGGCATGTTCGGGCAAAAAAAAAGTTCCGGCAAAAAAAAAAAAAAAAAAAAAAAAATGTATTCATGCGCGGTGATGCGGTTTGGCCGTGGTTTTGGCGGTGATTCGGTCTCGGGAAAAAGCTTCCGCGGAGAAAAAGTAGTCCCTAGATAAAATGGTCCGATGGGGTCGAGTGAGGTATCAAAGTGAAGGTTAGGTGAAGGAGCATCTAATGGGCTGGGTGTGGGGTTGAAATATCGTCATTCTGCGCATACGCGGCGGCCGAAGGGTATGAAAATAGCCTTTTTGGAGCTAGGGGAGCCCCTAAGGGTCCGATGGGGTCGAGTGAGGTATCAAATTGAAGGTTAGGTGAAGGGGCATCTGATGGGCTGGGTGCGGGGTTGAACTATCGGCATTCTGCGCATGCGCGGAGGCCAAAGGGTATGAAAATAGCCTTTTTGGAGCTAGGGAAGCCCCTAATGGACCAATGGGGTCGAGTGAGGTATCGATGTGAAGCATTCGTGAAGGGGCATCTGATGGCCTGGGTGTGGGGTTGAAATATCGGCATTCTGCGCATGCGCGGTGGCCCAAGGGTATGGAAATAGCGGTTTTGGAGCTAGGGGAGTCCCTAATGGGCCAATGGAGTCGTATGAGGTATCAAAGTGAAGCATTCGTGAAGGGCATCTGATGGACTGGGCGTGGGGTTGAAATATCGGCATTCTGCGCATGCGTGGTGACCCAAGGGTATGGAAATAGACGTTTTGGAGCTAGGGGAGCCCCTAATGGTCCAATGGGGTCGAGTGAGGTATCAAAGTGAAGCATTCGTGAAGGGGCATCTGATGGGCTGGATATGGGGTTGAACTATCCTGATTCTGCGCATGCGCGGTGGCCCAAGGGTATGAAAATAGCCGTGTTGGGAGCTAGGGGAGTCCCTAATCGACCAATGGGATCGAGTGAGGTATCAAAGTGAAGCTTATGTCAAGGGGGCATCTGATGGGCTGGGTGTGGGGTTGAACTATCGGCATTCTGCGCATGCGCGGTGGCCCAAGTGTATGAAAATAGCCGTGTTGGGATGTAGGGGAGCCCCTAATGGACCAATGGGGTCGAGTGAGGTATCTAAGTGAAGCATTCGTGAAGGGGCATCTGATGGGTTGGGTGTGCGGTAGCAATATCATTCTGCGCATGCGCAGATGCAATACGGAGGTCTCGTCCAATCACAAGCGAGTATTTCAAATCCGTCCCAGAGCTCTCGTCCAATCAGAAGCGAGTATTTTGACCCGGTGCATTATGGGACATATCCAAGATGGCGGCACGTATGTTCAAGATGGCGAAAACTGGCCATTTTGTCGGATGTGGTCACTCAGTGTCGAAAACTGGACCCTGTATGACGTCACTTCCGGGTTTTTCACTAAAAAACTACCTCCAAACATAGAAGAGTTCCACATGTTTCCCCTTACACGTCCGTATGGTCAACCGCCGGCACCTTTTCCCGCCCCGCCCCGCCCCGCAGCGCGCGCGCGCGGGTTCTCCGGCAGTGTGCGCGCGCGCGGGGGACAAAAGGTCACATCCAAGTGACAATGTTGCGGCATCGATATAGTCAGAGCTTGAGCACAAAAAAGGGGATTCTAGATGAACCTGGGAAAGATGGGCAGTTCCATTTGGACCAATCAGCTGTCGAGAAAAAAGAGCCAATCAGCGGTCGAGAAAAAGAACCAATCAGCGGCCGAACAATCAGCCAATCGAATTGGGATACTCACGGTGTGCTTTCGCTGACGTCCGCGCCTACATCCGGGTTCTTCTCAACATCCGGGTATTGTTTTCTGGACATGGATGGGTTAGCTTTGGCTCCATTCTAGGCCACTGGTTGGCTAATACGGTGTTCAAAGCCACTTTCATGCATTATGTTCATAGAACTTATAGTCATAAACTTAATCTATACGTGTTGGATGAGTCTCTTCACTCACCGTATACACGTACCTCAATGAAATGCCCGCTCCAAACCTACACCAAAAAACACGTACTTGGTCTGTGGGCTGATTTCATCGGCTCTCTCTATTTTACTATAGTACTCTTGCATTCTAACCTTGATGGGTTACATTGTGGCCCCATCCTACACCACTGATTTCAGTTTGATTGAATCTCCGCATTGGGCATTGATGCATTATGAATAAAACACACAAGACAGGGTTTTTTGGTGAGATCTCATTTTTTTTTTATTCAGTGAACAACAGCAACGTGAGAACAACCACGTGAAACCTGAAGCCCAGAACAAGGGACTTGTAATTAACTGAAGCCCAGAACAAGGGGCTTGTACATTGAAAGAACTTAAGCCCAGAACAAGGGGCTTGTAATTAACTTAAGCCCAGAACGGGACTTGTACATTGAAATGATGGGCAGCCCAGTCATAGACGAGTACATCGCGGTCCTCGGCCTTGGGGTACTCGTCAAACATCTGTACGATGGTAGATAAGGGTCTTCCCGGCATCGATGGTACAGGTAAAACAAGCAATATTGTCCGCACACGCCACTGGTCAGGCTTTGCAACGTTTGACTGTTCCAACACCACGTCTCTGTGCCTTGATCCATGAAGTCTGTTAAATCGGGATGGAGGGGTGGCAGGCCGTACGGGTCAAAGTATTCGCCCTGCTGTTCTGTCAAGTACACGGCCACCCAAATCTTCACCGGGCCGATCCATCGGGTCGGTGTTGAGAACGTAAGCAGCAGGATACATACGGTCTAATGGGAACACATCTCGGGCGAACACCCCTTGAAACACCCTACGTGTCTCTGGGTCATTCTCCAGCACGGTGGTTATCTGGTCTATATCCATGTTAGGTGGAGAAGTCACACAGCACGTTGCGCGCCTTGTCCACTTGAATGATGTTGTCAAACTCGGCGTAGCAGATCACATTGACGGTGTTCCGGAGGGCTCGTTGAAAGTGGATTTCCAACCGTAAATTGCCTTGCTTGGCCAGGGCCAGCTGATGGTCGTTCTCTAAGGTGGGGTCAGATCGAAACAGAACAACGTGTATCCGTTCCCGTAGTCCTCCCGACTGATGAAATTCCCTTCGTCCTGGTTGATTTGACCGGTGGCTGTAAACAGGTTCTGATAGGCTCGAATGAAATTCGCGCGCCCAAAGTTCGGTGTTAAGGCCGTGGCTGGCACCTGTTGTCCATCCACATGCAGGGCCACAAAATTAATGCCGAAATGTTTAAAGTCAAACGGATTCTCTGGGTAGGCTCCGCTGAAACTGGTATTTTCCACACAGGCCAGGATCAATCGCTTGGGTAGTTCCCCCAGGAACAGGTTGTCTTTGTTGGCGGTCGTATTTCCAGCAGACACAGAGAACACTTTGGTTTGCACACGTCGGATAGGGTACTGGGCTGGTTTTGTTTCCAAGGCTTTCATGTGTCCCAATTGAACGGCTGGATTCGGTTTCACTTTTCGGACATACAGGACTGCGTCTTCGATGACAATCTTATAGTCAGCTACATGCGCCTCTACGTTAGTGGCCATCAAGGCGAAGGTCGGAGGCGCCCGTATCAGTCGGATTTTGATGGGGACCTTGTTCAAGAGGTATCGGTCTTGCATGAACATGTCTGCGTGTAGTCGACCCATGAGATCCACCGAGACGCCGTTCGCGGTCAAAGCCTTCCGTTTGCTATATCCCGTATTGTCGTTCTCGGCGCCCATGTGCTCGGCTTTGTCCTGGTAGAATAAAGCGGCTGTCAGTTGAGATTTTTTAGCCTCTCGCCCATGCGACAACAGCGTCTCGATGTAGGCTCGATAGGGGTACGTGTTGGTCGAGTCACTGATGAGTTTGTCGCTGAGAAATATATCCACCTGTTGAAACATCGAGTGCAGCCAGAGATTCGTGGGGCCCACCGTTGCTTGGTCGGCGATTCTGGTGCCATCTCCATTGGTGATCTTGGCTTTCACATATAAGTATGTATGGGCTAAATCCACATAGGTCGTATCCGCATTACTGATGGTGAACTCAATGGGCCCTGTTGCATTGATGCTGGAGATCGGGAGATGCTCCACCCATAATCCTTGTTCGGCACTGGTCTGGGTGGGCGGGACGGTCCACAAATCAAATTGGTGGAGGGGCAGGACTCGGCGTGGATCAAGGCCATGTTTTAAGAAAAGATATCCCGGGTCTTCTTCGATGTGCGTCGTCGCTGGGTCGGTCGTCGACTGGTGCGTGATCTCGGTGGGGCAGCTCTTTTATTCCCTACGGTGCGTCGTGCTTTGGCCACCAAGACGCCTCCCGCTTCTTTGGCCCGCCGTTTCAAGGCTTCTTTGGGTGCCGTACCCCCCAAGACATCACCGGCCACTTGCAGTCCACTGCGTACCGCTTGTTTGCCGATTGCTTTCACCCCACGCGTCACCAAGGGCAGGAACGTTTTGACGATGCTCCTGAGTATGTTCCCCAGTCCATGTCCACGTTGCATGCGTGCACCACTAAACACCGGAAAGCCACCCCGGCCTGTTGGGCATAATAGTCCATATAGCTGCGTGCATCGCACTCGTAAGGCACCTTCATTATACAAAGTGGGGAGCACGTGCTTGTCGAAAATGAAGTGTCAGCACCACTTTCCCGCGTTGGAATGCCACCGGTCGTCCCGTGTCATCTCTTATATCCACCGTGATCGTGTTGATGTGGGTTTGTCGTACAGGCAGGTAGAGCATGTGGGTGAAACTGTGGGTGACTTGATCGCCATACTTATTTTTAATGGGCACCACCCGTAACAGAGGTGTGTTGATATCGCCCACGATGTGGTTGTCCACCACGTCCGAGTAGACGTAGAGTCCGTACATACCCGACTTCATATCCATCGGGATCTCGCCATGGTGTTCGGTGGGACCAGCGAACGTCTGTAGATCGAAACCCAGCATTTGCTGTAGGATAGGACTCAGTACGACACTCGCGTTGGCGGTGACGGTAAGCTGTGCCTTGTCGTTGTGTGCGTTGTAATCGAAGTCCACGTGATTCTTGAAGGGATAGGCTTGGATGGGTTTTGAACTATTCGTGACCTGCCGTAGAGCCTTATAATGCAACAGTCTTGACAGCCCACCGATGAACTCCTTGGGAGTATCGTATTGGCCTTCGGGGAGGGTGAGTCGGGTGTCTTTTCCTTCGTAGGTCACCTCGTACCACACTTCATTGGCTCGCACGTTGTACCACGAGTAAGGGTACTGAATATCCACCAGTCCACATTCCCACCGTCCAGGTAAATGCAACGGTTGTGGTAATTGAGTCACATACTTGGCCACGGTGTTGTCAGGAAACACATCCAGCGAACTGTTACTGGGTAGGGTGAGGTAAAACATGGCGACTGAGCTGTCCTGCTGCTGCTGTTGGTTTTAATAGGTGTTCCAGGCCTTGGGCGGTTGTGTCCGGCGTCGTGTTCGTCGCGGTGACTTGCTACGTGTCACGGCTCTGGAGATGTGGGGTGTCTTGATCAAGGGTGGTTTTTTATAGGCGCGAAAAGAAGGTGCCCGTTGTGGTGGAGTTTTGGGGGGTGACTCCGGTTCCCATTCGGATTCCCAAGAAGGTAGTGGGCCACTCGGCGATTGCTGGGTTTGCTGCATAAAGGCCCAGCGGTGGGGGTTCCCCACCAATTCCTGTGGTACATGCATGTCTTTCAAGCCTTGAGCAAAGACCTCCCATCCTCGAGGATCCGTGTGCGATCTGCGTTTACGCATCAGGTCATTCACTAAATCCGTCATGTGGGTGCCGGGCACCACCTGATTCTGTAGCAGGAGTTCGCCTTTATCATTCCAAGTCATATTAGGATTCTGTTTCATCCGTTGTAATACCAGGCCAGCTTGTTTCTTGAACGAAGCAGGTACACTCTTCAGGACTTCGTCTTCCACCCACTGTGGGGCTGTGGGGGCTACCCCTGGTAATGGCGGCTGTTGGAGCGGTGCTGAAGTCGGCGGTGCTGAAGTCGGCGGTGTGCCACGTGGTGGTGGTGGTGGTGGTGGTGGGGTAGACAGGGTTTTGTATTGGTCCATGAACGTCATGTACCGTTGAAGCGTCTCATTGTACCGTTGTACTTTCTCACTGTCGCTTAACCCCGGTCTCTGTAAGATCTGTTGCATCTCTCCATCCAGGGTGTTTATGGTCTTCACCGTAGGTGGGACAGGGTAGGGCGATTGGAGGTTTTGCAGGAACCGTGGTTCGACGAGGACCATTTTTTTCGTGTGGTTCATTGTCGGCCGAAGAGTCCACCCAGTACTGGACCCAACACGGAAGCGGCCAACGGTGCTAAGATGGCCCCGAGAAAGCCGCCTTTCTGTAACACCTTTTTCTTTTGTGTTTGAGGGACCCGCTTGTGGACTAGGGTTCGGAGACCTGTCTTATGCTTGGCCAACTTGGTCTTCTGAGCCGGAGTCAGTGGTACGTTGCCTTTTAACAGGTTGTACCCGATCTCGCACAGACAGCGTACAAGGTCAGGGTCCGCACCGCGTACAATGGTTCGGACTAACTCGGGTGGGGCCGTCTTCAATACACGGAGCGTGGGAGCGTGCTTCCGTACTCGCGCAGACATCCTGTACAACTAATGCTAGAACCCACAACTCTGCCCTTTTTATCCACCTCACAGACAAAGTCAACCCTGCTGTGGTATTCATTCTTTTTATTATTCCCCATCATCAAACACACAGACCCCAGCTGGAGGCGCCACTGTGGATGTGTTTACATTATTTTTGCATGTACACGTGGTGGGTCTCTCCGGGAAAGATGCCGGTCCGTAGTCGAAGGTGGTCGGGGGTGGCTTGCTTGAGGTCGAAGAGCATATACCCGTGCTGAGGGGTTGTGGCATCTTTGAAGGCTTCCAACGCAAACGGTGTGCGGCCGGGATACATCTGTCTCGCCAGGTGCAGCAGTTGAGTGGTATCTCTCGGGTTTTTGAAGACCACCAGGTAGTGGGCATTTAAGCTGATAT
Source organism: Hanleya hanleyi (assembly GCA_036873755.1). Taxonomy (NCBI): domain Eukaryota; kingdom Metazoa; phylum Mollusca; class Polyplacophora; order Lepidopleurida; family Hanleyidae; genus Hanleya; species Hanleya hanleyi. The sequence continues at coordinate 214,266 of JAVTVY010050513.1, forward strand.
TCCGATGTTCTTTGTTTTTACTGAACAGATTCTGCACAATGTAGATGATGCTGAGCCGTCGATGATGGCTGCCTTTGGTAAAGAGTTGGGTGACCCGTGCATCCGTCTCCGCCATGAGATCATCCAGAACCACCAAGGTGTCGGGTTCCAAATCGGCCAGGTTGGGTAGGCCTTCCACGAACGTGATGTGGGGCATTGCTGCATACGCTTCCTGCCATTCTCCGTAACACCACACGACTCGGCAATGGGTGGAGTGATCATGCTGTCGGCGTGTTGAAGGAGCTTCCTGACGAAGTGCGTTTTGCCGGAGCCCGTCGGTCCTGCGATGACGCAAGTGAAGGGATGCTGCCACCGAGGGTCCATGGTTTGAGGTGTATCCGTTGTCGTGGTAACACGCTCTTGTAAATTTCGTACGAGTGAACTGGAGTGGTGGTGGGTACAACGTCGGTCGTCGTTGTCTGTTCACGTTCAGAGATGGTGCTGGGGGTGGGTACAACGTGGGTGGTCGGTTCACTGTGAGGGATGAAATCCGGTGGGTCTTGAGACGTAGTAGGTGTACTTGGTGTAGGTGTAGAGCTCGACGTGGCTTGTACGCGGGGTGTGGTGGTGGTGGTGACTGGGCTCGATACGACTGGTGCTCTCTGTAGACCCGTTTCGCTGGTGCCTGGTGTTCTCAGTTGGTTAAGTAACGTGCTGACATAGGCTACGTCGTAAAACACACCTCCGTACAACACACTCAGCAGGGTTAGCAATAGCACCCCAAAGACCACTTGCGCTTTGCGCGTTTTGCGAGACGCTGTCTTCAGAGGCAGCTGCTGTTGGTCCATAGCACTGTGGTCGGATGTGGAATGAAGGAGGACGGCAGTGGTGTCTGGTTTTATAGTCGTTTCACCTGGTTGGCCGCGACCCAGGAATTGAAGGAACTGGGCCAGCCTTGCCATTTTACGAAATGAAACAGTTTGCCACGTCGACGTTCCGTTTTCAAAATCTGCTCCACCGTGTAGTAGTCTTGCTGTGTTTTTACAACAGGCTGTAATTCCGTGTCGTAAAACGTCCCCAGCAACGTTTCGCCCTTGGAGATCTTCCAGTTCATAGACTCGCCGCTGTCGGGGTAGGCGCCGTTTAATCAGGAAGTGCTCATCGCTCCAGTTGGGCAAGTAACTTTTCTCGAACTTGCCCTTGACTTTACTGATCCGTACAGGGTCCCTGACCTTGTACACCGCCTTCGTCGTTCGCTGCGATGGCCTGGGGTACAAGACACGCCGGACTTGGGCTTCATTGCGTTGGGTCACGGTAATGGGGGCTCTCTCTATACTTCGATGATAGGCTCGATTGTAACCCTTCACCAGTTTCGGGAGAACATCGATGTACCGCCTTGTATTCTTATAGGTGAAATATTTATACATGCGGCCTTTGAATGTCCTGTTGAACCTCTCCACCACGGAAGCCTTGGTCTCGTTGTACGTATGGAAGAAAAACACCTTCTGTTTCTTGAGAAAGGCTTGGAACGGTCTGTTGAGGAATTCCGTGCCTTCGTCGGTTTGCAAATACAAAGGTTTGCGCCCGGTCTTGAAGATGTCTTTGAACGCCGCTATGAGATTCGCCCCCGTTTTCGTCCGGATGGGTACCACCCACGCATACTTGGATAGGATATCGATGCACGTCAAGATATACCGATTCTCATCGTTGTGTTTGGCAAAGGCGCTCATATCCACCAAATCCGCTTGCCACTGGGCATCTATTCCTCCCACGATGACCCGGTTCCGTAGAAAATGGCGACGGACAGATCGATGTAAGGTATAGGTGTCTTGTCTTCTTAACCAATCTCGGACTTGGGCACGTTGTACCCCCTGGGGTTTGGCCGCTCGAGAGAGAGCCGACAATGCACTATAGGCTGCCGGACTGTCGGGACTGTAGTATAAGTTATCCAACACCTTCTCCCAGCGCTTCATGGTGACAAAATGATGATGGACCCTGGCTCTATCGTTTATTTATAACGGGTATATCTTGGGCCGGAGTTTCTTTCTGATTTTCTTCGTGGACTTCCACAGTGGCCATGGTCAATGACCAGTCCAACTCGTCTGATGACCGCTTGATAAGCACTTCATCCACATCCACCACGGCATCTTCCAATGCAGACCATAGATCAGGGTGAAGGGTAAAATGCACTGTACCTCCATCTAGCCGAGCCAATTGAGCAAAGAAAGGGCCGCGTCGGATGTACACATCGTGACACAAGTGGATGAGGTCGCCGTCCAGTTCACCAGACAACACCCGTTTGAATTTGGTCCAGCCCTCCCGGGACAGACGAATGTGAGCCGGGCACGGTTGTGTAGGGTCCGTGTCTCCCACCACCTCCTCCATGATATCGACCTTATCCGCATACACGTGCAGGAAAACCTCGGGGGTCAAGCTGAAATACGCCAGTACTATATGCTCCGTCATGGTCAGTACGTGAATGGTACCAGATTTCACTGTCTCTCGTATTTATAGGGAGAACCCCGTGAGATCAAAGGATCAGGTGGTCATGTCATTGGGCTGACTGAGTCTAGCCGGGTAATCAATGGCATCGTCGTCGGGTTCATGTAGTTGTTCATGGGGTTCAGCCATTGGCCCCGCGGCTTCATCACGGATTTTTTCTTCTTCTTCATCGTTCTGGCCCGTCATGTGTGTGTGGGTGGCTTCATGAGGTGACACTGTCATTCCAGCCTCTGCGCATTCTATACATATAGTATTTTCTCCATCCGCTTTTTTTTCATTAGGTTCATCTAGTGCGTGTTCGATAGCATGAGCCCATGCCAATTGGTGGGGTGATCGATCGTCGGGTATAAATAACTGGTCCACCAGAGGGCCTATTTTCTCCAAGGCTGACCACAGAGAGGGAGTTAGGAGGAAACTTCGAGCCGGCTCTTGGTAGCGTCCCACCCGTGGGTAGAGCGCAGTATGGTAGACGTAGTTGGCCTTGTCCAGGTGGATCAGGTGTCCGTCTAACTCTCCGCTCAACACCCGTTTAAACTTAGTCCACCCATCACGCTGTAGTGTCACCGTATTCGATAAAGTCTCAGGGGACGCCCTCCAATCCCCGCCACTATCTTCCACCAGAGTCACATAATCTTCATAAACGTATAATCCCACCTGGTAAGGTGTAAGGGGGAGGATGGCTCGTAGGACGGATGACATGCTTGGTCCAAATGTCGAACGGTGAATGACACACACTCTGTCTGACCCTGGTATTTATAGTGTCAATACCACAGCGCCAGGGTGAATAGGGCACAGACTAGTATGAGGCCAACCAGCCGGTGCTGGTTGCGGCGTGAGCGCTCGTGGTCCATAGCCCGAGCATCAAGGATGGCTGTCATAGTCCAGTAGTGGTGAGTGATGGCACGCCTCTCCATCGAGTGCACTCTGTGGAGGACCGCTTCTGTGAACTCGTTCAGGATCTGGCGTCGTCCCTCGTTGTCGTCGCCATCTGCAAACATGGACCGGACCACTGCTCGGTAACCCGTGAATGAATTCACCACGGTGGCATACTGTAAAATGCGAGTCGCATGGGGCTGGGTCTCCGCCATGGCTCTGTAGAAATGAAGGTGTGGGATCCAGAGGGACGTGTTTTATAGACCAGATGTAGCTCTACGGGTATAGTCCGTGATACGTACTATTCTGATGGGTTAGTCCAAAAAAAGGGAGCAACAACAACAACACAGATTACAGATCAATCCTTTTATTATGCGTGAACAACATAGAAATGCATGTACTGACCTGTCTGTGGGAGGTTTCCCACAATGGCGTTCACCTTCGCGTCTTTTCGTGTACGTCCGTGTCTTTTCGTTAAAGTCCGTGTATCTTCGGTAAAGTCCGTAGGCATTGGGCAAGGAAGCTTTTTCCCGAGACCGAATCACCGCCAGACATGACTGCATCACCGCGGATGAATACATTCTTGCACTCACTCACACCTCGCAACATTGTCTCATTGGACATTGGACCGTCTGACCTGGAGGTGACCCTTTGACCTTTTGACCCGCGTCCGCGCGCGCACTGCCGGGGATGACGCGCACTTCCGGAGAACTCGCGCGCGCGCTCGCGCTGCGGGGCGCTGGGGCGGGGCGGGAAAACACAAAACACACCGGCGATTGAACATACGGACGTCTAAGAGGAAACATTAGGAACTCTTCTATGTTTGGAGGTAGTTTTTTAGTGAAAAACCCGGAAGTGACGTCATACAGGGTCCAGTTTTCGACACTGAGTGACCACATCCGACAAAATGGCCAGTTTTCGACACCGGATGTGCCGCTTTTTCCCGAGACCGAATCACCGCCAAAACCACGGCCAAACCGCATCACCGCGCATGAATACATTTTTTTTTTTTTTTTTTTTGCCGGAACTTTTTTTTTGCCCGAACATGCCCGAACATGCCCGAACCACGCCGCCATCTTGCTTTACAACAGGGCCGACACCCACCATCTTGCTTTACAACAGGGACGACACCTCAACCAATCAAATTCAACCTCACACTTACAATTCAACCAATCAAAAGCCTCGTTACAAAACCAGCCAGTTGTGACGTCATAGTTACATCCGGGTGAAAGTTTACGTTAGTTGCCCTATATCCACTACTGTCCCCCCGTGACGTCATAAATTAGGGACTGGATAGTAAAAATCGATACCTATTTACTTCCCTCTGTGTGATGCACCATTTAACATTTAGTTTTTTAGACTGACCATCGATTGTGAATGTTACTCTATTCAAATACCCATACCTCCTTGTCGGGAAACTGAATATATGACACTATTTTTTAAACATTCTTGTAGTCTGTAATAACGTGAATTGGGGATGGCACCATATCACAAATTAATCAGCATGGGTCAGTTTAACAACCTGTACTGGTATAAAAAAAATGAACACTGCCACATGTGTGATCCGCTAGACACTATCTGCAGCTAATAACGCCTTAGGATTGTCTGATGTAGATAGATAGATATTTATTTATTAACGTTTCACTGTTTGGTACATACACGGTTCTATGCATGAGTAGATACAAACATACCGCACACCACTCATATAGAGTTATGAGAGACGGTGTAACAAATCATGAATTCCATTGTTTCCATGGCAAAAAGAGGTCTTTTTCGCAGGAAATTAACACCACATTTTTTTCGTATGCCATGTTTTAGGATGCTGTTTTTTCTATTTGCTTCCTATAATCACAGGGAACACACCAATAACACAGAATCTGTGCGATTTGTTTTTCAACAATTTATTGATTGGATCAACTCTGAAAATTCGAAATTCTTAAGGAAGAAATGTTGCATGTAACCGAAAGGCATGCCATTTAAAAACATCTGTAGCAAACATTTGCTTTTGATAGGAACTCTATACATTGCACAAAATAACAGTTCAAAGACTTCATTTCATGTTTAGAAGTGATAACTTCATCCCAGAATTTTTTTTTGGAGAAAATATGTACTTAATAAAGCTCTTTTAAAAAGATTTAAAATGCGCCAAGAATTCCGTCACGAACTGTTTGTGTTCCGTCATGGACTAGATGTAACCCGTGTGATGACCCAGTCACTCTTTTCTCAGGAGGAAAAAATCTTATTATCCTTGTGTAATATATGTTAGTAAGAGATGGCCTATTATAATAATCAGATCGAACCAGAGCAACATAAATAACAGACAAGCAGCACTAGTCAAAACGGAGGACTTCGACTGTGATTCCGTCACGGACATTTTCAAAACTTATATAACGAAAAATCTGCAATATTTTGGAGGGTATTATATCTTAATCGAAACTTGACAGCAGTAATCGAGAAGACATGGAAAATATACTTATACAGAACACATTTACAATAGCGAGTGCTTCAAATTTTGGAATTGATTCCGTCACGGTCGAATTCAATACGAATGATTGAACGTATGTGGTTGGTCAAAGGGAACAAATGTCCTTGCATATCCTGATAAATGAAGAATATGTATAGACATAAATTAAGATAAAATATACAGACAAAAATTTGCATTATCTATTTACCAGTTAGAGTCAAATGATGATGAACAGTTTATAATATTACTAGCAAATTAAACGCAACATTTAAAGATTACCATCTATTGTGATTGTGTCACCCTCTACATCTTTTTCACTCCACTACAGTCACTGGGAACCATTTTTAAGATCATATCACATTACCCAGTGACACACACACACAAACACACACACACAGATAACGTTTCACACTTCTAACCAGTGACATGGACGGACAACACCTGTGATAGTATAGATTAGAACACGGCATGGTTTATACTGTGGCTTATACTGTTTATACTGTGGCTACGGTGGCTTGTTAGGGCCATGCATTGATCTTTCCAATTTTCTGCCTTTCTCTTACTTTCAAGATTTCACTTTCGCATTTTCTCTCTTTTCTTGCCATCCTCTTACATTCATTTTCGATTTTTCAAAATTTATTTCTGATTTTTTTATTCATTCTCATTTCCATACGAAAACGCTGGAAATTCATTTTCAAGAGACAAGAACAATTCAAACGACCGCATGAAAACACTGGAAATTAGCCAAAACCTCGAAAATTCAGAAACAGCAAAAAACACAGAAAATGCCGTGTAATTTTCACCGGGGGGGTAATAATATCAACCGCGATGGTAATAATTTCACCGCGGTGAAAATAATTTCCACCGTGGTGGTAATAATATCCACCGCGGTGGTCATTATATCCACCGCGGTGAAAATTTTCGCCACGGTGGAAATTATCACCACCGCGGTTGAAATTATTTATTATTATTACTGGAAATGGTTACAGTTTCTTGAGAATGAATAAAAAAAACTAGAGATAAATTTTGAAAAATCGAAAATGAATCTATTAGGATGACAAGAGAGAAAATGCGAAAGTGAAATCTTGAAAATTAGAGAAGCCAGAAAATTGGAAAGATCAATGCATTGCCCTAACAAGCCACCGTAGCCTCCAACCCTTGCATATGGCTGTTATTCTTGCATCTTGCTTCCAAAGTGAATGCAGAGATCTCAGTCATATCTTTATTTCTTGTAGTTGTTCTATCAACGCCGTGAAGCTATGAATCTAAATATCCATCGATGATTCTTTAATATATTCATCCAAATATATTCTCAGTGGTATTACTGAAGACATACATTGTTTCTTGCAGGATGACCTTGAGATCGGTACCTTACCTGAAGGTCTGTTTACCGTCCACAGCAGTGTTTTCGGTTGGAGCTTGCTTTTATTCCAACAAATTCTCTAGTCATATACGACACCAAAGTACTAGGCACGTTATTGGCGCTAGCATCCCAAGACGGATAACACATCCCTTGTGTCACAACTGGTCCAGACTCCATATTCAACCTCATTCCAGTATGACTTCAGCAGGTAAGGTTAAAAGAACGAGAAATATATCTACATATTAATTAAACAAGAAATACATACTCTGAGGTGTAATGAACACATACCTTCTGAAGAAATGACTGAAATACCCGTATATTGTTATCATCACACACCAAGAAAATTCGCGCTCACACGTTGAAAAATTGAATTCAATTTCGTTCTTAACAACTTTCCCATACAGACAACAATTTAAAACCGGACACAGTGGGCAGGAACATACACCTTCTTCACAAATGACTGAAATACCAGTACATTGTTTTCATCATACACGAAGAAAATTCGTTCTCAAAAGTTGAAAATTGAATTTACTTGTTCACCATTTTCCATCAGATAATCCATTCAGACCGGGCGCAGAGGGCAGGAAGTTTTTGGATGACATGTATAAACTGATACTGGACGAGGTGTTGGTGAAGGGAAGCGAACGAGACACAAAAGTTGTAGACTTTCAGTTTCCAGCTGATCTTACGGTAAGCACCAAATGGAGCCTTTGGTCTGTCCATGACGGTGCCTTAACTGAAGCCTTTGGTCTGTCCATGACGGTGCCTTAACTGAAGCCTTCGGTCTGTCCATGACGGTGCCTTAACTGAAACCTTGGGTCTGTCCATGACGGTGCCTTAACTGAATCCTTTGGTCTGTCCATGACGGTGCCTTAACTGAAGCCTTTGGTCTGTCCATGACGGTGCCTTAACTGAAGCCTTTGGTCTGTCCATGACGGTGCCTTAACTGAAGCCTTTGGTCTGTCCATGACGGTGCCTTAACTGAAGCCTTTGGTCTGTCCATGACGGTGCCTTAACTGAAGCCTTTGGTCTGTCCATGACGGTGCCTTAACTGAAGCCTTTGGTCTGTCCATGACGGTGCCTTAACTGAAGCCTATGGCTGCCTATGACGGTGCCTTAACTGAAGCCTTTGGTCTGTCCATGACGGTGCCTTAACTGAAGCCTTTGGTCTGTCCATGACGGTGCCTTAACTGAAGCCTTTGGTCTGTCCATGACGGTGCCTTAACTGAAGCCTTTGGTCTGTCCATGACGGTGCCTTAACTGAAGCCTTTGGTCTGTCCATGACGGTGCCTTAACTGAAGCCTTTGGTCTGTCCATGACGGTGCCTTAACTGAAGCCTTTGGTCTGTCCATGACGGTGCCTTAACTGAAGCCTTTGGTCTGTCCATGACGGTGCCTTAACTGAAGCCTTTGGTCTGTCCATGACGGTGCCTTAACTGAAGCCTTTGGTCTGTCCATGACGGTGCCTTAACTGAAGCCTATGGTCTGCCTATGACGGTGCCTTAACTGAAGCCTTTGGTCAGTCCATGACGGTGCCTTAACTGAAGCCTTTGGTCTGTCCATGACGGTGTCTTAACTGAAGTCTTTGGTCTGTCCATGACGGTGCCTGAACTGAAGCCTTTGGTCTATCCATGACGGTGCCTTAACTGAAGCCTTTGGTCCATGACGGTGCCAACTGAAGCCTTTGGTCTGTCCATGACGGTAACTGAAGCCTTTGGTCTGTCCATGACGGTGCCTTAACTGAAGCCTTTGGTCTGTCCATGACGGTGCCTTAACTGAAGCCTTTGGTCTGTCCATGACGGTGTCTTAACTGAAGTCTTTGGTCTGTCCATGACGGTGCCTTAACTGCAGTCTTTGGTCTATCCATGACGGTGCCTTAACTGCAGTCTTTGGTCTATCCATGACGGTGCCTTAGCTGAAACCTTTTAACTGGAGTCTTTAGTCTGTCCGTGACCGTTTCCTTTGAGCCCATCATATTTGCTCCTCTCTAGATTTTTAGTTCTGAAAAAGGATCCACAAAACTATCGTCCTTGATCTTTCGATGCGCCTTTTAAAGCCTGGACGTTTGCTTTTATAATTTAAAACCACACAAATCAGCATGCGCCATCGACCCAAGAAGACAGAGTTTCATCATCAAAATTTTAGTATTTTATTTATGCGCAATTCGTTTAGTAATATTGATATGCATGTGCTGTCGGACCTGTGAGTGGGACTTGTTCGCGTAGGTTATCCTCGGAAATAAATAAATAAAAAACATGGGACAAGGACAAAGCCTTAACTGAAGCCTTTGGTCTGTCCATGACGCTGCCTTAACTGAAGCCTATGGTCTGCCTATGACGGTGCCTTAACTGAAGCCTTTGGTCTGTCCATGACGGTGCCTTAACTGAAGCCTTTGGTCTGTCCATGACGGTGCCTTAACTGAAGCCTTTGGTCTGTCCATGACGGTGCCTTAACTGAAGCCTTTGGTCTGTCCATGACGGTGCCTTAACTGAAGCCTTTGGTCTGTCCATGACGGTGCCTTAACTGAAGCCTTTGGTCTGTCCATGACGGTGCCTTAACTGAAGCCTATGGCCTGCCTATGACGGTGCCTTAACTGAAGCCTTTGGTCTGTCCATGACGGTGCCTTAACTGAAGCCTTTGGTCTGTCCATGACGGTGCCTTAACTGAAGCCTTTGGTCTGTCCATGACGGTGTCTTAACTGAAGTCTTTGGTCTGTCCATGACGGTGCCTGAACTGAAGCCTTTGGTCTATCCATGACGGTGCCTTAACTGAAGCCTTTGGTCTGTCCATGACGGTGCCTTAACTGAAGCCTTTGGTCTGTCCATGACGGTGCCTTAACTGAAGCCTTTGGTCTGTCCATGACGGTGCCTTAACTGAAGCCGTTGGTCTGTCCATGACGATGCCTTAACTGCAGTCTTTGGTCTATCCATGACGGTGCCTTAACTGCAGTCTTTGGTCTATCCATGACGGTGCCTTAGCTGAAACCTTTTAACTGGAGTCTTTAGTCTGTCCGTGACCGTTTCCTTTGAGCCCATCATATTTGCTCCTCTCTAGATTTTTAGTTCTGAAAAAGGATCCACAAAACTATCGTCCTTGATCTTTCGATGCGCCTTTTAAAGCCTTGACAAGCCTTGACGTTTGCTTTTATAATTTAAAACCACACAAATCAGCATGCGCCATCGACCCAAGAAGACAGAGTTTCATCATCAAAATTTTAGTATTTTATTTATGCGCAATTCGTTTAGTAATATTGATATGCATGTGCTGTCGGACCTGTGAGTGGGACTTGTTCGCGTAGGTTATCCTCGGAAATAAATAAATAAAAAACATGGGACAAGGACAAAGCTTTAAAAAAAAAATTGGATTGGAATTAGTGTTTCTGAGACGACAAAATTAGAACATTAACAGAAATCGAAGTGATGATATACTGAGAACTCTAACCAATGTACAATGTAATGGAAGAGGATCCTAAAAATACTGGTTCAGCATCACGCCATTACAACAGAATTTCCCAATCTTGTCTCCAGTTGGAATATAGGGGAATAAAGATACTTATCCGCAGAAGTCTTCTACGTCGTTAATAGGGAACCACTTTGTGACCGAGACTAGACACCAGGGCTACACCGTAGCTTATCGGACAATATTCCTTCACTTCTGCGGCTGTTAGAATGAGTCCTAAGTTTTCAACCTTGGCTACCCACTAGGCAGTGCAGTTAATAGATGCGACCGTATCATTTTGGGAGTTTTACTGGCACCGATCCTCATACTGCAGGAAGATTTCAGACATGTTGCATACACACTGACAGAGGATCATGCTCTCAAACAAAAAGTCTACCTATATCTAGAACTTCCCTATCTAGCTTACTACGTCCTCACGTCGATTGCGAAATACTAAATATCATTACTACATTGAATACCGTTATTCATTATCAGGACCTCATCAATTGTTCTCGAGATGAATACACCCTGTATTTAGTATATCATGCATGTGTCCATTGTGTATTAGTATATCGATACAGTCATTCCTCTTTTACCCACGACAAACATTCACAGCATATTACGGTGATCAATATTTTATAGGTTAAATTGATAAGTAGATGAATCTGTAGAACAGGGGCGACCAGCAGATGAATTTGTAACAGAGGCGACCATTGGATAACCTATAGGCATTGGAGTATGTTGATAGAATGCACAGAACATGAGCGTTCTTTTTCATCGCAGCGGATTCCAGCAAGTTCGGCCATCCCAAACTTTCCTTTTGTAATCATGGAAATGCTGGTGATACAGATGTAGGCATGGCTATTACACTTTACATAGAACGAAATATGTCTGTAAGATATTGAGTAATACGTGATCAGATTTTCTGCTGGTTTCAGAATTTACTGGATGTAACACTCAAAGCGGAACCAGAAAGTCCAGAGACGGTATTGGAACTAGGCAAAAGGGTTATACAATATAGTATCAAAACAGGTAAGTGTTCGACTCGTGTACATCTGTACAATATTGGTTTACAATTATGTAAATTGTTCAATTTGAAAGTCAAACTCTTCACAGTTAATGATAGAATTAATCTGAAACTGAGCGTCATCGCGCATTAAGGTTAAAAGAAATGACAGATATTACAGGATAATTTGCACAAAAGAATAAAGATGTCTATTCAAAAGTTTTCTTCGGAGTTCCACTGGCTGTCTTCTGATGTGCGAAATTATCGATTGGATGATTTGGTGATTTAAATAGTTTGGGTATAATCGCTTTTAGTGAAAATAACTGGTATGTTTTTATACGTCGGTGTTACCTGTGGCACAGTGTTCACAATATTCTTGTATCTCATTTTTAAGGTCATCCTAGATTTTTCAACCAGCTATACAGTGGACTAAACCCATATTCACTGGCAGGGGCCTGGCTTACAGACGCTCTCAATACAAATATGTGAGTGTGTATCAGTTGACACGAACCTCATTTTATCTACAGAACAGGTGTGGTTTGGAGCATGTTTTTATTATCAGTTGTTTAACTGTGAAGATGGTATGAATACTCCTCATGAATGGCTAGATCGTTCCTCCATAATTTTCTCTTGATAAGAAAATCTTCTGTCTGCCTATAGAATCACGGATTTCACGCTCGCTGCGTTCAATAAGATATGTAGATTTAATATCAGTTTATTTTGCGCTACCCGAATGATGCATCTAGATTCTCTATAATACCGGTTAAGACGTGTGTTTATCAACTGAATGTCGTTCTCGGTTAACTGAATACAGATAATGGTGCCGATAAGCATTTATACAATTGTACTTGTACATAGTTTTAACCAGGTCTCCGAAACAAACCAAATCTAAATCATGTTGATTTTACAGACACACATTTGAAGTTGCTCCAGCTTTCGTCGTCCTCGAGAAGTATATGTTCCAGAAGTTGTGTAGTTATGTAGGATTCAATGATGGAGATGGTGTATTTTGCCCAGGTATTTAAATTCACACGGACAAATCCCGAATATGCCGGATATTTTAAGTTAAATTTTACTATGTGTTGCTGACATTGACTCAATTTCGATCAGAAGGAACCTGGTTGATATGTAAATAACACAGGAGGAGGTATCACATGCAGTAACCATGTTTAAACTATAGAATTTTACTACATGGGCAATATTGACAAAAGGAATATTTGAAATACCTCCCCTAAAATCACTATTCATCTTGCAAATTATGTTACAGCCTTCAGAGACCGGTGGTCGGGGTAACCGCTTCGACTAGTATTGATCCAAAATATCTTTAAAATATGAAGTGAAGTGTAATCGAATTTAATGAAAAAAATCAGCTGAATCAGACTAAAGATACTGCAAAACTGGAGCGATATGCAAGAAAAGAAGGATATCTAATGGCCATGGATCTTAGCTACCACTGGTGATGTCACTAGCCTCATGTGTGACAATTTAAGTGCAATTTTTCCAAGTTCTACTGGCCATTTCTTTGTAACGACTGGACATTTCCATGCAACAAATATTTTGTTTTATCTTTAATGTCTATTCCATCAGGTTGTAATTATGCATCTGTGGTGTATTGCAAATGTTGTCCTCTCTTTGTACGGTATATCAATGTATTATAAAATGTATTATTTTCTTCAATCAAGGTGGGTCGTTCATAAATTTCATGGGACTGCATATGGCCAGGTATCGCCGATTTCCGGACTTGAAGAAAACAGGCATGATGAACTCAGCCCGGTTGATACTCTACACTTCCGAAGAGGTTATTCTTGTCGTTAATATATATTGTATCTAGAGGATAATTGTAAACTAAAAAAAGTTATCGGTATCTTACACAGTTATCGATGCCTTACACAATCGTACATTTATTTGGATAACACAACAGGATTCTACAATCTGAATATCGGAATTCTCAGGAAGTATCATTGAAAACTGTTGGCAGCTTCTCTCTTGTAGTACACTATATATAGCTTGCTTTTTTTGTTTAAATTTGATTTCTTGTCTATAAAAATTTCTAATCGTGCTAGTCATATAAAACAGGTCTCAAATAGACTATCGACGCTGACAATCTATATGGAGGACGGCTATCTAATGCATGTCGACACTGATGTCTGTATTGAAGTGAACGACTCCATGGAATATCATTGTGGACACTTCCTGTAAAATGGCCTTTAACGACGGTTGTCGTTATCCATATTGATGGTGGTTTCATGGTTGAATGAAGATTGTCTTGCGTTTGATCGCGGAATAAATTATGCGAAATCGCCAATAGTCTAGAGATTTATGTACGAAATTTGGAGTTTATGTGAATTTTGGGTCCATTCTTGGCAACCAGGCTTAAGTAATTATAAAATTTGTGTAGATCAAGAATTTCGATGCAGCCATCTGAAATCTGTTTTCTTCAATATCTCTTAAACCTAAATTACCTATTACCTAAACGAGATAGGAACATTATTCCAGCAGCTACACCCACAGTTTTAGGGTCAATGCATCACCTGGTGCTTCTTAAATGATCGGCCATCTAGGATTTCAAGATGATCACCATCTGAAACATTTTTTTTGTTAATGTGCAATATGCCTTGACTCGATGATCTTTAGTGACTACATCCGCATTTCCAGGGTCGAGTCTTTGGATGGTGAAGCCAGAGACGTCTTGGCCATATGTAATAGCGGCTGTCTTACATTTCAAAATGATCGCCATCTGAATCTAATTCCAGCAGTGTACAATTTTTCACATTTCTCCAGTAGCTGAACTTCTTAATATCCACCGTTGTTAATTGTCTTTCAATTTTCACTATTGTGGATTCAATATGGCCGCATTCTGAGACCCAGATTTGTTCATATCGTGTTACCGATACAACAGATCATGAGCTAAAAGTCCTATCACACCACTTAGCGATTTTCTGCATGCATACATCTGTGGACCTTCGGACTTTGACTTCAAATAAGCTCAACCGTATGTAGACCAAGAACGTCGATGTTGCCAGCTTTTCAAACTACAGATATGCATACCGCCACATCATATTTAGACCTATAACTCTATATCTCGTAGATTTTATGACAAAAGAGATGATTACAGTTTCGACATCGTAAACTACCCCTTTCTGGACTGTAATATTCCAGTGGGACCTGCATATGGCGTATACATATCTCGACTAGTAGCACTTACTAGATCCTGTGTTGAATGTGACGATTTTAATCGAGGTCACAAAACATTATTGCAAAAACTTATAAAACAGGGCTATACCACCAAGCGCCTCCACTCAAAGTTTCTCAAATTTGGCGATACATATCGCATACTGATAGCAAAATACGAGCGTAGCGTGCAAGATCTATGGCGTTACATTTCGTAACTTGTGTCTAATTCCGCTTAACCCGTGGATAGGGACCATATGAACTCATGCACTTCAAGATCCTCATGGTGCTCATATGAACACTCACAATCAAAGCGTGACTGAGATACATCATTCTCTAGATGACGACTTTACAACGAATATCATATGGATTAAGAATACTGATCAGCGATACGGATTTGATATTTTTCAGTGAATACATCCGTCTGTTTCCAGGATCAATGCTCCCCATGGTGGCATAACCGACGTTTTGTAACGGCCAAATTCTTGCGTTCGAAGATAGCTGCCATCTGAACCCATATTTACACACACACATATAAGAGAGAAGCAAGACATCAGTGATGTCAGCAAGATATGATAATATGATCATTGGTCATTATTCCTTATCCAAATGAATTGCCCAGTCGTTTTCCAGAGTATGTGTGTCAATCACGACTTTTCATTTGAACACCATGGAGATGCAAAACCCATGATATTCAGACTGCTTCTAACTCTGAGTTAAGGATGTCCGCTGGTGGTTTTTGACTTTGGCAGCCATTTTGCCTGTTTTTCTGTTGGGTTATCTCCCTTCCCTAGGTTAAGAGATGGGGATTTCCTTTAAAAGCCTTCTAGCCGAGAATTTTGCACAGCAACATCCATCCAATTTGCTAAATTTTGATAGACATTGTGATTATCTGCAAACAGTTAGAATATAAGAAAAAGTTAAATACTATTTATATGAATTTTTCATGAATATGCTTCAAAACTAGGGCTATTCCCTATGCTTTCTAGGTTATCAAATTGAGCATAGGGCAGTTCACTTAATGCTGCCTACAGCTAAAAAATGCACAGCAACCTATATTTTTTTCTTTGTTTTTCCTCATATTACACAATTATGAATGCAACAACACACATTATTCAAAAAGTTAATTACTTTGATTTACCACCAGCGGACATCCTTAAGTGGAATTCGACACAAGTTGCGAAATTTAGTCCCAGGGATCTTTGAATGGAGGCGTTTGAGACTGTAGCCCTGTTTGACGGGTTTCTGCAATAATAATCTGTGGCGTTGATTGGAATCGTCAGTCTGCACATGATCTAGTAACTGCTACCTGGCGAGACATGTACAAGCCGTATGCAGGTCCTTCTGAAACACTGCTATACTGAAATGGAAAGTTTCAGAAAGCACAACCCATTCACTGAACTTTACCACGTAGTCCATAGTACAATTGGGGCGGCTTTCACAAATGCTCGAAGAGAGCTATTTCAATGCGTCCTGTTATTTTAGAAGCGGTTATGGCATGCCACTTTATCAGGGCTGCTTTCTGCTCTACACAGTAGTAACGCTTCCCGTTCGTGATCACATTGGTGGACTGCTGACTTTGGTGGACTTCTATCGTCGGTAGACTTTTGTCATTGGTGGACTGTTTTCATTGGTGGACTGCTGTCACTCTTGGACTGCTGACATTGGTGGACTGCTGTCGTCGAACTAACGTTTATCTGGCAATACTTTTATTCTGCAAGAAGTATATCTGCTCGAAACAGCAGAACTAGAGCGTGAAACAGCGGCAATCATTGGAAGTTGGAAAGTGACTTTACCAAATATTAAAATCAAAATCTTACAGGTCCAAATATATATCAAACTGCTATTGGGTCAAAAAGTAATGTTTCAAACCCGTCGAGGCTGACCATTCATCCCATATGGTCGACTCTTCTTCTGTATGATAAAGGAGATTCCTTACAATTACAATTCACAATTTGTGATGGGTACAAAGATCATAAAGTGCAGGTATCCCGATGAAGTTGCCTGTCTCTACCGATTTGTACACGAATCACAGTGAGAGAAAGTACAAGTTCTCATCATTTCTTGAGTCAACCGCTTAACATTCTACGACCAACGATGGAAAAACTTGTTGAACGAGAGAAGCTTTGTAGATCAGCTGGCGTCATCGAAAAGTTCAATTGATGGGAAATTTGGGAATGCGAAACTTCCAGGCAATATCCAAGTGTTCCAGAATGTGTTCACATAAATCAAAATTTGACTGTTTATACAAGTATACACAGATCAGACAGTCACGAAGAATCAACTGGAATATATACGTTCATCGATAACTGATAGATAAATGATATCGTGGCACCATCTGATGCATTGATACGAACATGTAGGTGTAACCTCTAAAGTAAATTTCCTGATTCGTTCAGCTAAATGAGATATTGAAAAGAATTGTTTACAAATGACAGCCACCTTGAAATATAAATTGGGCGCCTTTGAAGTATGTCTGTTGTGTCACGATCTGAAGCTTTCACCCTAAAAATGTGGGTATAGCCCCTGGAATCATGTGCATAATGGGGTTAGGTAAGGGCATATTGGTCAAATTCAGTTTCCAATGGTGGCAATCTTGGAACTCAAGCTGAAAATATGCATCCCTGCCCCTGAAAATTCGGATGTACCATCAAGCATTTTGTTAATGTATTGACAAATATAGATTTCAGAACCATAGATATTGGCGAAAATAGGTTTCAGATGGCGGCCATATTTGGAATCCAAAATGGCCCTCAAGATGTTGATGAAAGAAATGGCAATATCGAAATGCGTGATCTACGTAAATTTTAGAATTATAGTAAAGTCGTGTTGCTAAGAATGGACTACAAGCTATAGTGACAGGAAGTAGAGAAGTGCTAAGCGTTTGTCGGACATATATCTAACAGACCTATATGAAGGGCCACCGGGAGATTACTCTGAACCTGCACTACTGTTCTAGAGGGAATCACGAAGTCGAATAGACTTTTACATAGCGGGTATTACTTTATCAACAGTCGTTCGCGGCATACCCCCGGTAACTCGGCGTAAGAGACGAGCTGGTTTCAGTCAGAGATCCTCAAATTCATTGTGCTCTATTTAAAATTTTTGATGATGTGTTTCGTTGTTCTTGATTTTAAGGCTCATTACTCGTTGAAGAAGGCGTCGGCATTCATGGGGTTCGGCACAGACAGCGTGGTGGCTATCAAATGTGATGACAGAGGTAAAATGATTCCAGATGATTTTCAGGAAAAGATTTTGGAAGCCAAAAAACAGGTTTGTTCAGAGAAAATCTGTAAAGGAATTGTGACAGTTGCAACGATATATTCACAGAATACCAACTGGTATATGAGCTGCAAACCGCTCCATGTTCATTCAAGTTTGCTAGAAACCAACTGTAACTGAATAACAATGTGGAAATTTGAAAACTGGAAGTATTCAATCTTGAACTGAATACAGTATAATAAGCTATACTATATCGTCGACTACGGTCTCGTTTCTGTAAGACAACTGAGCCATACACTTATGCAAATGTCAAGTTTGGACAATCAGTTGATCTTCTACTTGTTATATACAGGCCTTTACATAAATTGTCTTTGTGTGTTTTTTTCTTTGCCAGAATCAATCAAAATTTTCTAATTTGCATGGCATCTGAATTTCTAATAAGCTATTAATATAAAATATTGACTTATATTTTAGATTTGAGACGCCGTAATGGCTTCAACTTTCATTTCGTTCATAGGGAGACATTCCTTTATTTGTCATGGCAACCTCTGGAACAACTGTCCTCGGGGGTTATGACCCACTGTCCGCTATTGCTGATATATGCCAGGAACATAACATGTGGATGCATACGGATGTAAGTGGCGAAGGTTTAAATTATGTTAACAATGGATGCAACATGTTTCACATGTGCAAGCATTGCAAACTATTCTAAATTCAGTCAAACAATAAGGTTTGACGTGTATGATTAGATCGAGAACCGCCCTCAAATTATATTAGAAAGGCCATCGCTTTTGCTTGCCTCCCCATCGTCCCATGTGGGGGCAATAACAGGAAAACCTTGCCGCGGAGACAAATGAATGACCGGTCAGCGTCTGGATGGCATGGTGCCTGTATGGTCTTGCTGACAAGGCAGTGCATTGTCCGAATACTTAACTAACCATAACATCAGAATGCCCCAAAATGTATATGCATGGCGGAGGGGTTGTCAGTGCAATGTTCGAATTCTTGTCTTGGTACTTGAATGTCCCATAATTAATATATAACGAAGTACAGTCACTTGTCGTAAATCGGGACACTTTTCGCGATTCGTAGTTTAAAAGAAGCACTCTGTTCTCACGAATAATTTTAACTTCCCATGACATTTATTAACATCCCTTGTGCTGCACTGTCTTAAAATTTCTTTTCAACGAGCAGTGATTTTTGTTGGAACGCTAACCGAAGTAAGCTGGCAAATTGACGTAAATCGGGACAAGTTGTCGTAAATCGGGACAGTGGTTAACGGCGAATTTTGAACAGTGTAAGACTTCCAAGATAAACATTTCGTACTTAACATAACGTTCTAATCGTTTACGACTATGACATGTTAAATTATTTCGTTTTGATATCGAATAAAAGTCAAATTAGTACCTGTAAGTATATGTTGATGTTGCACACGCGTATTTTCTATTTTGCGTGCTGGCTGCGGGGAATACAAATTTGTGGAACTGATCCCGACTCGAAGAGGGATTTAAAGGTAAGGGAGGGTGTCACAAGCCCGAACGCCGAACTCGTTCGCACCGATACGTGCCGCCGTTCGACTGTTCTAAATGCAAGAATTATTTCCCCGATTCCGTTCCCGAACGATCAAATCTTTTATGTACACATAATTCAAGTAATCCTCGAAAGGCTCGAGTAGCCTTCGTTTTATACATACGTATGTTTATTAAAATTTACAATGGGAATCGGCAAAAGATTGCGACGGATATCGAATAGAATCTACCGGAAAGATATATTACAGGCGAATTCGTTCTTTTTATAAATTACGGTTAGCAAATGACTTCCATGAATATGATGGATCAGGGAAGTTGGCCGAAAACATACCAGTCACCGAAAATGCGAAGAGTTGCGACTACAATTTACAATTTTAGTATTTCCGAAATCGTGTTACTGCACGAGCTAGCGAAAGCTAATTTTATGCGTTTATATTTCCTGCAATTCTTTTACTAATTGTATGTATTCATTTAACTACCGCTTACAAATTAAGGTAAGTAATAAATGTATGATCATTCTTGGTGGTCAGCGACAGATGACAGATTGAATTCTCCCTCCATTCCCGGTAACGTACGAAGACAGCCATGGATACTGAGAGTTTGTAAGTCCACAACACAAATGAGCAAATTAGAATGATATCTACAGCCTTTGAGAATAATGCGGTCCTTTTGCAACAAGATGGTATAATCCGAGTATGTTATTGTTTACCAAACTCAAAACTGTACTTCAAGCCTCTTTGATATGCAACTTGAAATGGTAAATAATTTTGATTAGCACCACCGAGAGACCAATCATATTTAAAAGCTTTTCAGCTATTATTTTTTGTAATTACAATCTGGATCTCAGTCCACGGAGATTCGACTCTGCAAGTCTATGGAGATTGGCCTCCGTCAGCGCACAGAGCTTCGGCTCCATCAAACCTGGGACGAGTATAGAGGTATATTCGTCCCAGATCAAACATACGTGACTCCAACCCCACGACCTTCATCCCGAAAACTCATGGAATTCTATTTAATTTACTTCGAAAGCCAACTGAGAACATTGAAGATTAGAAAAATTAATGCATTTGCTCTTTCACTGATAAGCGATATCGTCAGTGGGGCTACTATCAATAATTACCCTCGTCAGATATATATATTGAATATAGGCTCTCATCCCTGAAAATGTCGGACATTCAACGTTTTTTTCTAAGGGGACTTATTGAGGTTCTTATTTTCTGTACAATTATCAGTTTTTATTTACGAGAAGGGAATTTCATTATAGTCCAGATTTTTATATTTATTATAGCACAGAAATGTGATCAGAGCAATCAACAATCTTTTCCATAGCGCGGGATGTTGGACAGGTCTTCTTTTGTCACTTCACCTCGACTATCCCGTAAGAAAACAAGAGATGATTGCTTAGAAGAATAAGAACCATTTGATCACATTTAATTTATGCCAACATGGTGATGTTTACGGACAAATTGCATACTGGGAAATGGATATGACTGGCGGAGCTGTACGGCTTTCACTGAAGAAGTCACAGCTCCACCGAATTCCATGCTGCCTACAGCGTAGATGTTATCATGGATTCTATAATAATTTTGAATTCTTCTTAAAACCACATTTTCCTTGCAATTGTCTGTCAAAACGCCTCCTGGGTAATTTGCTTCTGATTGTGACAGTTAACGAATACTGGAAGTGGTTGGTGACCCGTGAAATATTACAGTTGATCGGGAAATGTTGAAGTGGAAAAGTGATGTGCTTCAGTGTACACAAATAAATTCTTTCTCTTTTAATTCGCAGCATATAAACAAGTCATACTGTGGTTGTATCCGAGTTGAAGAAAAAGCAGAATGGAAATATACATGTATAGGCTGAAAATGAACGACAGATCTGAAAAAAAAACTGAACAAAATAATGTTCACAGGTAGTCTTTATACATCTTAGTTAATTTTTATCATACAAAGCAAATGAACGAAATTCCGACGTTATGATATAATTGCGTCTTTACAACTCGCATCTGGATCACTTGATTTGTGAAAACACTCAGCAAAAAGAAGCAAAAAACAAAAACAAAAAACAAGGCGAGGCACATTATAACTCCGAATCATCAATATTATAGATTTGAAGATAAATGTTTCATATTCGATTTATATTCACTTGAAAATAGTGATATATTTAAAACAAATAATGAATAAAAATGTGCAGCCCATGATTAAATGCGTCAGATCCGTCATTCACACTGGACAGCCGTCGTATATTAAGAGTTTCCAAAGGTCCTTAATCAACACAACTGTTTCGTGATGGCCTTCTATATTATTTCCAGTTGGGAATTCGTTGAGGTTGGCCACTACCAGTTCATCTTTCATCGTACGCACTTACCTTTAGCACACCTGATTTGAATCTGAAGAAGAAACAAGGGCGAAGAAAAAACAGGACAGGAGAAATATAGCTGTTTTTGAAAAATAAATCACAGAGTAACACTGCACCGAACATTCGAGCTATATTTTCCTCTCCATGCAGTATTTGATGCCTGTCGTTGATTTTAATTAAATCTTCTATGACCTGATAAAGATATGGAGAAAAAACAAGACAGAAAAATATACAAGAAAAAAGAAGAAGAAACAATTAAGACAAGAGAAAAGGAGTCACTAAAGTTCATTAACATGGAACGAAAAAAGAGGAGGGTTGGATAGCCATTGTTGAAAAATAAACGATTGAGTGACCCCCTCCCCCTTCTCTCAGTAAACATTCAAGATATATTTTTCTCCACAGTATTTTGATGGCTGTCCAATAAGTAAACACGTGAAAGCCCATAATATTATGTTGGGAACGAGAACCATTCAGGCCAATCTCACGTTCGGCTATTTCCGTATTGGCGGAACAAGCCTCTCACATAGAACGCACAAATCCCCACTGGTGGGGAGCGTATGACGATCACGCAGTGAGCCGGCTAAGAAATAGTGCCTTTGATAATCGAGAGATCCGGGTGCATTTTATTGTGAAATTCAGTTAATTTTAACCAAACGAACATAACTCATTCAAATTATACAAAACTATTTCTATGTTTAGTTGAATAATAGCAATCTATCACCAGAACTCAGCAACTGGGCTAATTTCCGCCAATACGGAAATAGACGAATGCGAGATTGGTTCCGCCGAAAATTAATTGTGTGCATGATAAGATAAGATTCTTTATTGCACTGAGCATCCCATTTGGGACAGAGTACAAAACATATAAAAAGTAGAATAAATAAGAAAGTAAACAAACAAGTGCGACGTTTCCGTTTCTGCTCCCAGAAATCCACTAGGCCAGAGGTCAGTTTTCGCAGCTAAAGTGACTTCTGGGGCTAGATTGCCATTCAGGCATATCAGTTTGGCACAGAGACAAGCTACCCGGATATTGACCCCGTTGTTTTCGTTTTGGCGGGAAAATGAATCGACACGTGGATGGTAACAGTTTGATGGTATCGATACAAATGTACATGTACACACACACTTCTCTGAAATACTATATATCAGTTGTTAAATAGTCCGGAATGACCTGATAAAGGATTTTTTGGAGACAATCATGACAATCACAGATATATCCTGTAATAATGGAGATTTGTTGAACAGTTTACCGAACCGATAAAATTGTTGATAAATTAGATGAGCTCCAGCACGAAATGGATTCCAATGAGCTGTTCCTTGATAAATAACATGTCGAATGGAAAACAATAAATTACCTTTGCATTAGATTTTTTTTAATGGATAAACTGATACAGGCAGGTATAGGTACCCTTTGTGGTGCGACGAACTAATGATTGAGCCAGCATGAACAGGTTGCTAGTGCGAGAATATTTCAAAATATATCTCATTTATTGCATGAGGTCAATAAAATACCACAAAAGAAAAGCAAGACACTGTATTTCATGATCCTTTATTTCACAAATTTTATTTCATATATTCTCCAAGTCCAAGTTTTAACCTGTTTAGTGTCATCATGAAAATGTATCTCGATGTCAAGTGGCCATGAAATAGACCCTAAAATCACGGCCTTCCTTCCTTGAGCTTCCTTGCCGGCAAGGGTGCCATCGGCCTGAAAGTAAAAAAAAAAAATATATCGATAGAGACATTATTGATCAATCAGCAATCTTTTTTTAAATTCATCTAGTTACATAAAATGAAAACTGATTTTTGATGAGATTACGGCAGGGTATGTGGGCTTTGTCTAGGAAAATGTAAGCATTCTTACTTTACTAAAGAAGAGACACTCCAAAAGTTTTATTTATGAAGGAAATATCAATATTTTATCTATACTTTTCGTTACACTGTAACTGGAGCCATACTGGCCTAAATTTATCCAGGAAACCAAATACTTTCGAGTTATATTTTTGGTTGAAATTTTCCAAGAACTCCTCCCTCCCCCAAAATCAATACCAGTACGTAATAATGACGAAGGTCAATTTCGCATGAATATAGTCCAAAGATGTTTGTGTCTATGACCCCGCATACCTCCCCCAACGATATATTCTGCTGTTGCTACATTTAATATGTCTCTCGCTCACCCCCCCCCCCCCACACAGCTCTACCTCTCTCCTCACACAGAAAATATTTGAGAGGACCATATTGATTTAGAGATCATAATCCTTTCGACAAATTTATTCTTGGGCCCCTTTTCTTTCGTATAAAATATCTGTTCTAAATTTTGTTCCGTGTATATGGATAGGACCTATACCTTCGCCTATTTTAGTTCAGATATATAATATCTACATCCCGCCATGTTCGTCATCTGTTCCCAAAACTCTATTTATTATAATTATCTTACTGATGCCGCCTGGACATCTGATCTTTCTCCCGTTTTAGAAATTATAAGGACTTTCGCACACACCCCCTCCCCCAACCCCTCTGTGCCGTGGTCTTCAGCAATTAAATTTAGAAAATTATTGTTGCTTCATTTCGTTCTGACGCACTAAATAGCCAAACAACGAAACTAAATAGCTAACAAATGCAAAAATATACCTCGGAACCAGCTATTATAAAAGTTTGGATCTATAGGCCTAGGCCTACTTCTAATCTTACCAACAACAGAAATGCGCGGTTCTCAAACCAAACGTGAAATCGTCACTCTCAATGGAGTGTCCCGATTTACGTCAATTTGCATGTTGTGCAAGATTCGGCTATAATTTACGCCTATCAGAGATACAGTGTTCTAGTTTGGTTTCCTCTGTCGAGCATTCCACACACAAACATTTTGGCTGAAGATATGTAGAAATATCGGAAGATTTTTTGTTTGAGGCTTGAATAAAGGGAGGTAAACGTTATCGCCCTTACTTGGAAGCTTTTTCGACCGCACCACGAAACAGCACCCCCTTGAAACCTTGTATAGTTTATTTGAAGCAACGCTCGCACGCTCGAGAAAACACGGGGAATCCGACAGCTGACGACATCACCCACGCTGGCGACTTTATCATTCGAAATCACGCCCTCGATCGCGAGAACAACGCGAAAATACCGGAAGTGTCCCGATTTACGTACTGTCCCGATTTACGACAAGTGACTGTAGGGAGGAAGGGGAAGGGTGGATACGGCCGTATATTACTGTGATTATCTGATTTACCTCTCATGGACATATACATGTAATATCAGTTTAAATTGAGCTGTTGAAGACGCCCAACATCTGTTCCAAATATGTAATAATATTTCATACAGTATGGTTGTTGAAAACCCATATCTTTCAAAGAAAAGAAAATCATATTTCGGTGTGAATCTGGGTGCGGTTCGTGGGTGCGGTTCGTCGGTGACGATATATTCGCTTGGTTTTGAAAATGAGGAATTTTGGATTACAATTGAAACACGATTGTGGATGTATGTCTGGAATATAAGATTTGTCGCTCTTATATTTCGTTAAACTTACTTGATTCTTCTGTCAATGACTTATGTATTTGTAGGCCTGCTGGGGAGGAGGAGCTTTACTGTCGAGCAAACACAAACATTTGATGGAAGGTGTTGAAAGGTAATACAGTTGTTTTCTTCTGCTTCGCACCGCAGTTTCGTATTTTTGGCTGGTGTGATTCCCCAGAACAATACCCGATGAGGGATTTCCCCTGCTGGTATTAATTTCAAAACTGGAAATTTGTATTATATTTAGATTTTGTTATAAATTATTGCTAATAAAAAGCTGTAAGAATATGTAGTTTTTCTTCAATTTGGTTGGAATGACCCTACTCAGGCAGGTAACTTGTGGCACCGTCGCGGACGGGTTGTTTTCTCAATTTTTTACTAGCATACGACTAGCAATCAGCTTTCTACTATTCGCGAAAATAAAGTTTTACTTTGAAGGACTGTTTAACATTCAGGAAAAAGTGGTCATAATATCATTTGTATTATGTTAATTTCAAAGGATTTGATATTACACACCAGTTCGAATGTCGCCAGAAATTTTCATATAAGTTTGTCATTGTTCAACAGATGTCATTAATGTACCTATACATAACCATAGGTTAATACAAATATATATGTTTCCCCAGACCATCCACTGATTCCATCACAGGCAGAATATTTTTCAGCCTACTTTCTTCTACTTAAAATCTATATTATCAGGTTAGTTTGAATAGGAATATATACATCAGGCACGGCGAAGCAATCATTCATTGGAAGGGCCAGTCACAGCATGAACAGGCGAGGGTCCAGAGGCGGCCTAGATCCCGGAATCTTCAGGGGTCTCAATAAAACAAGAAATCTTCGCCTGTGTAAACTCGATTTATTTTGCCTCTGTTGTTTCTCGGAACATTTTTTTTTTAATATTCGCCATCAAGCAGATGATGTTCGGAAGTATGAATAATTTAATTATTACATAAATATCATTTCAATCAAAAAGGTCCATCAAGCTCTGATCATGTTAATAACACATTTTTTTTTCTACTTGTTCGGAAGCCGGGTGAGTGAGTGAGTCAAGTTTAACGTCGCTTCCAACAATATTTAAGTCATATGGCGACGAACCAACACGGCACCAACCAGCCAAGTTGCGTTCATGCCAGAGTCAGATTGTGAATGACCAAGGATGCACGTCATGCTTGTTGGAAAGTAAAATCTGCATGTAATACAGATATATATTTTTCGCTTTACTCTATCGTTTTTTATCTTTCTCTGCCTTGTTTTTGTTTTGTGTCGTTTTTTTTCTCGATGGAAATATGGGAGGGGGGGGGGGCACATGGCTTCATCCCCCTTTGTTCCGCCGTTCCTCCAAACGTCGAATACATATAAAAAGGAATGAAATATACACGTGGAATAAAGTTAAGCACCCCCATGAACATCTACAAAGGTATATGTATTGGTCGATATCAGAGGTGTACACGCATAGTAAGTTTGTAAAACTGCATGCTATCATGTAAGGTTATGTTCTGGCTTCAAGAAAAACAATAATGACAGTTTTCTTTATCATTTTAATGATAGCACTGGCGTACCAAAAAGTAACTGTTTGAGCTCAAAATGATACCCGTTACAAGTAAGGAGCTGGAGAGTCAATCAGGCAGCGTGGTTTGGATATGAATGGATAAAAAAGTCATTTGTAACAAGGGAAAGTTTTCCAATTCAATATCTGGTGTATCCTCCACGTGCTTGGATAACTGCCTCTACCCGGCGTCGCATCCCCCAGTCAATCGTCGTATCCGTTGCATAGGAAACTGTCGCCATTCCTGGTGCAAAGCTGCTTCCAACTCACGCAGATTTTGTACTGGAGGTTCACGTGCTTGTATTCGACGCCCAAGAATGTCCCAAATGTGCTCCAGAGGATTCAGATCAGGACTCATGGCGAGCCAAGGAAGAAGAGTCATTGCATTATTCTGAATGAATGCTGTCACTGCACGAGAACGGTGCGGTCTAGCGTTGTCATCCATAAACACAGGTCTGGTAGCAAGAGGATGGTTATCAAAATGGGGGACAACAACTGGGGCAAGGACATCCCGGATGTACTGATCGCCATTCAGATTCCCACGTATTGTTACCATGTCAAGTATACAGTCATGAGAGACACAGCCCCACACCATTACTGAACCCCCACCAAAGGCAACTGTCTGTTTGATGTTTCTTGGTGTATAGACTTATTTGGCTGTCTCCAAACTCTCACGTGTCCATCTGTTACATGAAGAAGGAACCGGCTTTCGTCCGACCAATGAATTCTTCGCCAACTCCTCAGATTCTAGCGGTGTCGTGCTATACACCAAGCCAAACGTATTCGTTGGTGATGATCACTCAGGAGGAGACGTTTGATGACCCTTCTGTACCGATACCTGGCACTTCTTAGGCGATTCCTGACTGTTCTCGTGGAGAAACGGCGATTTGGTAACAAGAGGTTCTTCAGAACAGTACTTGTGGCGAATGGATCTCGTCGAATTAGCCTCAAAATTGCCCTGTCTTGACGTCGTGATGTCACCCGGGGTCGTCCGGAACGTGGACGGTCCTTCACCTCATTGGTTTGCCTGTGTTTCCTCACCAGACGGCTGATAACTGTGTAGTGGATATTGAGTTGACGACCAATTACTTTATGACATACCAGTTGAATGCATACCAATAATTTGCCATCTCTGTGCATCTGATATCCTTCTTGGTGCCATGGTGACAGATAATGATTGAATATTGCAACCCATGCACATTAAATACCGAAATATGGGGTGTGCACAAACTGCATTTGGGAAAATTCGTGGGTTCCCTTTTCCACATGCTTCCCATGATATTTTTTCGTGTCACTTTCCATGAAGGACGTTCGCCACCATTTGTCTGATCATCATTATTATCATACCTACCACAAGACACAGGCTAAACCTTAACATCGGTGTGTCATTAGTCATTATATTAGGGGGTGCTTAACTTTTTTCCAGGTGTATAGATGTTTGTCTTCTTATCTTGAATCTTCCTATGTTCCTAAATTTCAGGTCGGATTCTGTTTCATGGAATCTTCACAAAATGTCTGGAGCGTTGCTGCAATGTTCTGCTTTCCTAGTAAAAGACAAGGTAATCAGTACAGTCCGAGAAGCAAATGCAAGGGATTAACTTTTTTATTCCTAGCAGATTTCGCCTTCATTAACTATAGCTCCTTTTTATTCGATTGCCTGTTTTCCAATGAAAATCACACTCAGACGAAATTGTACACAAAATATTATGTCCTAAAATAGAGCTGTCTAGCTATAGAAGTGAAACTGGGGAAACAATGACATATCGGACACGAACATATGGAGTATATTCTATTAGCGGTATACCAGTACGGTAAAAATTGGAAGAGCGGCGATGATAGAAGATTGAGGTTGTGGCATCTAATTAGTTTATCTATTTAGCCTTGCAAACACACAGAATTAATGCAATCCACTTCAATTACTTTGAAATAGAACACAAATTGTTTGGGGAATATTTACTTCAACCGACACACGGCAAGCTTACATCCGGGCCTTTAAAACATATGAATAATTACAAGATATATGTTTAACCTGCTGTTATTCAGGGTCTACTGCTGAAATGCAATGCCGCTGAGGCTACATACCTCTTCCAACAAGACAAGTTTTATGATATTACATATGATATAGGTGAGTACATGCGTGGTTTTCTCCATCGGCAATCTGTTCATCCGCGAAAATAAACTGAAATATCCCATGCGACACTATATAAAAGTCTTATTGACTTGACTGGTGTGCACGGTGTTTACCTGTCCGATCTTTCAAATTTCGGAACAGTATAAAACTATCTGTTCGCATGGACTTTCTCTGGCAAGAAAAACACTTTTCTAAATAAATGGAATTTTTTTATGAAAGGCCTTTCCACTATTGACGCGGAAATTCGTTTATGGACGACGGCTGAATAATAAATGCCGGATCTGACGCTTCTATAGACCTATACTATCATATACTTATATATTATCATTGAGATGACAACGTTCAGGCTAAAAATCAAACCTGTTTGTTTGGGAATGGGTACCGGTACGTATTCTTTTTATATATTGCAGTGTTTACCTAAGGAAATAGAATGTTTATAGTATGCTGGATTCTCATCAATAATTATGCAGGTCGCAGTAGATGTGTTAGATCGACTGTGTTACCTATATTTTCTTCGCTCTGATAGTATCTCGGGATGAATGCGATATATTTTTATTATTTGATATATGTAGTTGAGTAAAACTAGCCCTAAATATGTTTATAACAGCTTGAAATGCAATCAAATGTATGAAACAAATGGACTATTTTGTTTCTAGGAGATAAGACTGTCCAATGCGGCCGAAAAGTGGATGTATTAAAACTATGGCTTATGTGGAAAGGTCTCGGCGATAAGGGCATGGCAAAGGAGATTGAAATAGCGTTTGAAAATAGCCAGTATCTCACAAAGAAACTGGAACAGACCGAAGGATTCCGGTTGGTGATACCAGAGGTAGTAACCGAAATCGAAAACACATTTTGACGTCAGCTCTACCCTTGTGACGCTAAATAATTATATTGGCATTTCAATCTTTTAAAGCGATTGGAAATATTTTCTATCTTTAAGATTGGAGAAAATATAATCTGCAGATTCAAAACTCAATCTAACGGATTCTCACTAATTTGTCATTAATTCTAATCTCAGAAGTTGTTGAAAACGGAGTTGGATATTTTTTCACCTCAGAAAAACCTTCATCACGTAGAGTAAAATAATTTCGCGTTAAAGATTGCTATATGCAACACTGTTTTGACAATCTGCAGAACGTATAGACAATTCTGTGTCCGTACTAAATGAGCATAGAACCGAAAAGGCAAGCTAAAACTAGCATGTTCAGTTTTCGGGAGAAAAAGTTGTGCAAAAAAAGTAATGTTTGAAATGCTTGGTGAATGCCACCACGACAACAAGTTCTTTAGGAGAGACAATAGCGTTTCTGTGCTGGATATAAGCACCATCTCTTTCGTGCCTATCTACAACCTAGAGTGAACAGAGCCTATACCATGGTTGAGGCACCCGTATTTGATTGTATTGGATGAGCAAGAATGGACACTTTTATTCCCAATTTCACTGGTCCTTCATTGCCCCACTGTCCATTGTCCACGCTTCTTGTTCTGCGGATACACTGCCATTCCTTCATGTATTTTTGTCGACAAGAATATTCTGTAATGTTTACTTGTTCAGAAGCTTTAGAATTGTTTTTGTATATTGCAGTTTGAGTGTACAAACGTTTGTTTCTGGTACATACCGCCCAGCTTGAGGGGTCAAACTGAAACACAAGAGTGGTGGGATAAAGTTCGCCAGGTACGTAATAAAAGCAAAGCACAGATAATCAGGAAGTCTTTGACAATGATTAAAATATACATATCGTTCTTTTTCGAATTACTGGCTACTTTCTTCTTGAATTGCGATTCACCATTAGTTGATACAACAAACAAATAGGCGATTTTGTGGCAGCATTTAGCAAAACTGGTAGCATTTCCTGTTTCTAAATTGCCAAAAATGGTCAACTGGATTAGGCTGATTTGAAATATGTAGTCTGTCATTCAATATTCAGCCGTCGTCCTTTGAAGAATTTTCGCGTCAAATAACCAATCGAAACGGATTGTCTTTCTTACCAAACGAGGTTCTGTGGAAATCATTCACCTATGTTCCCTTATTAATTTAACAGAATATATTGCTACACTAGTATTATCTTCCTTGTAAGTGTTATAAGTGTATCACTCACAGGAGTTCTTATGTCAGCACACTAATGACCGTATTTCAGACAAGTGGAGCTTCTAATAAAGCATTGGCATGAACTTGCGATTGATCTACTGCCGTGGTTCACTCGCAATGCAGCCAAAAACCAATAAAAAAACCCATAACTTGATAGTGATAAAACTTTACATAAAAATTGTAAATATATATACAGGAATAAGTGACACAAAGTAAACAAATATGTGAACCCTTTCTACAACTCGAGGCAATTTTATTTCTACCAGGTGGCGCCAGTAATCAAGGAGCGCATGATCATGGAAGGCACAATGATGATTGGTTACACTCCGTTGCCCACCAGGAGCCTGGTGAATTTCTTCAGAATCATCATTGACAACAACCTACAAACTAAACATGACATGGACTTTGTTGTGGAAGAAATCGCCAGGCTAGGGAAGGACCTATAAATCACATTTGTTCAAAAATTATTAGGTCAGGCGTTGCAATTTGATAATACCAGTATCGGTCTTACCACCGATGTGGTCCACCGATCTTAGATCTCCATAGCTATACTCAGTGGGACGTCGTCCACGAAATAAGAATTTCTGACCGGACTAAAAGTTTTTAATGCCCGTCAGACAATATTTAGACTATATGTTCCAGCTGGGATACAATATTACGGATCCCAGTCTGGTATCAGTACCCTATACCACTATCCCAGTGTGGTATCAGTACCCTATACCACTATCCCAGTGTGGTATCAGTACCCTATACCACTATCCCAGTCTGGTATCAGTACCCTATACCACTATCCCAGTGTGGTATCAGTACCCTATACCACTATCCCAGTGTGGTATCAGTACCATATACCACTATCCCAGTCTGGTATCAGTACCCTATACCACTATCCCAGTGTGGTATCAGTACCCTATACCACTATCCCAGTGTGGTATCAGTACCATATACCACTATCCCAGTGTGGTATCAGTACCCTATACCACTGCCAAACAGCCTACCAATATGAATTTTTAATCTACATTAAACTTCGAAAGTGCTAAGTTTTGATTTGATGCATATCTTCAATATTAATGCTCAAATGACCCTTATTCCACGTTAAGCGAGATTTGACTCATTACGGAACGTATATAGCACCGATCACGTCTGTGGCGTATTTTGTAAGCTCGAGTATCTTTGATGGAAGGTGCTTTCATTTTGTTGAGATGTACTCAACGTATTTGTTAATTTAATGTTAAATCTGATTACTGTATTATTCTCGTGGCATTATCATGCTGTTTTGTAATGTCTTATTTACTGACTATCAGAGAACCACTTTGTAGTCGGATTTCTATTCAACCAGAATTGTTCAACATCAAACACATTTGTACAGGGTGGTGGAAAACGATGCCGCCGTATCGACAAGAAGTCATATGACTCCACAGACAAATATGCTGACGGTATATTTTTTAAAAATATCACAAGAACCAAAACTGATCCCGGTGATGATTTGTATCCCAGCCAGGCTTTTATTGTAGCTGATCATGTGAACATACTGAATGTCATGACCATACGGCCCCTAGCACCGGCCATACGGCCCCTAGCACCGGCCATACGGCCCCTAGCACCGGCCATACGGCCCCTAGCACCGGCCATACGGCCCCTAGCACCGGCCATACGGCCCCTAGCACCGGCCATACGGCCCCTAGCACCGGCTTGAGCGATATTAGATACAAATATTTCACAGCGATGATGTAATCGCCCTATTAAGTTGTCTGTTGGAAAATGATGAACTATGTGACCGTCAGATGGTTAAAAAGGTATTTATTAAATGCAAGTTCATATTCAGAACAAACACATGTGAGACCCAACGTCGACCTCAATTATGATATATTTGTAACGGTTGTAATGAAATTGAGGTGTTGATAGCAAACTCTCCAGGGGTTTCTTCTGTTATATTTCGGTGTCCCGTTAACAGGATTGTAAGGCCCTGTATTTAATACAACGATAGCTTCAAAGTACAGGAAGTCAGTGCGGTATTCCAAAACGCAGTGGACAATCTGTAAACATGGAAAGCTATGATGGCCGAGAAGGGCCATCGCGTGTTTGGCATTAGAACATGAAATCCAAAAGGCGAAGATGCGAAGTTACGATGCGATGCGCGAAGGTACGATGCGAAGATGCGAAGATACGATGCGAAGCGCGAAGTTACGATGCGAAGATGCGATGATGGAAAAAGGCGAAGATGCGAAGATGCGAAGATGCGAAGTTACGATGCGATGCGCGAAGTTACGATGCGAAGATGCGATGATGGAAAAAGGCGAAGATGCGAAGTTACGATGCGATGCGCGAAGGTACGATGCGAAGATGCGAAGTTACGATGCGAAGATACGATGCGAAGATGCGAAGATGCGAAGCGCGAAGACGCGAAGTTACGATGCGAAGATGCGAAGCGCGAAGATGCGAAGTTACGATGCGAAGATGCGAAGCGCGAAGATGCGAAGTTACGATGCGAAGATGCGAAGATGCGAAGATACGATGCGAAGATGCGAAGATGCGAAGCGCGAAGATGCGAAGTTACGATGCGAAGATGCGAAGCGCGAAGATGCGAAGTTACGATGCGAAGATGCGAAGATGCGAAGCGCGAAGATGCGAAGTTACGATGCGAAGATGCGAAGCGCGAAGATGCGAAGTTACGATGCGAAGATGCGAAGATGCGAAGCGCGAAGATGCGAAGTTACGATGCGAAGATGCGAAGCGCGAAGATGCGAAGATACGATGCGAAGATGCGAAGCGCGAAGATGCGAAGATACGATGCGAAGATGCGAAGAAGTGAAGCGCGAAGATGCGAAGTTGCGATGCGAAGATGCGAAGCGCGAAGATGCGAAGATGCGAAGTTACCTGTACAATAGGAACATATAGGTTTATTCTAAATATGAAATACAGTCTATCTTATCTTCTTTTTTGGAAAGAAAACCCGAAACATGATAGTACTCTAGATTCTCTCGAACCATTCTTGACATGCTATGTTCATCTGAACAGTTTCGTCGGAGGAATGGTAAAACTATATTGAATTAGATCTAGATGTGGACAGGACATTACTGTTAACTGTGTATATCAATGTGGTATGGTAAAAACGTGTCCACTGTTTTGAAGACGAGCCATTGCGATGCAGGAATTTACACAATGTGAGCATTCAGAGCATTTTGACATTCAATCTAACGTTGTTTCCCAAATATATTAAAATAAGGCTTTTCGTCGACCAAAGCAATAATCTCCATTTAATTTGAAGGGAACAAGAAATTTGTCGCTTCAGTCGAGTTAAAGATCCAGGTTATTATGGAAATGATTGAGTTGTACAAATGTTTCAATACAGTCACGTCGCCAGTTCCGATCTAGTGTCCGACCAGCTTCCCGAAACATCCCTCCTTGTGACAACCAAGATAACGCGAAATCTTAAAACATTTGGTGCAGTCGAACCAGTTGATCTTCCTTCCAATCATGGTTAGGTCTATTTATATTATGCATTCATTGGTTTTGTTAGGAGAAATCTTTGCAGAGCCACCCCATACATACGAATACATCGATGTGCGTACAAACACCACGGCCTGTAGTCATGAAAAAAAAACACACAAAAAAAAAACGTCGTCTGCTAGCGCTTCCGATCAAATTATGAATGATTATGATGGTCAGTTGCATAAAAATGAAATTTATAGTTCATCAAAATGTAGTCATATTTTTGTTACAAGAGAAAATCCTTCGTATAAATAGGAGCACATTTCGATGAACTATAAATTTCATTTTTATGAAAAATATGTAGGCCTCAAACCAAAATCATATTATTAAGAAGTTTGATCATTTGAAAGTACCAAGTTTGATTAAAGTGTCATATTTTTGTGACAAGAGAAAATGTTCTCTATAAATGCCTCAAAAACACCAAATA
Organism: Hanleya hanleyi; assembly: GCA_036873755.1. Lineage (NCBI taxonomy): Eukaryota > Metazoa > Mollusca > Polyplacophora > Lepidopleurida > Hanleyidae > Hanleya > Hanleya hanleyi. The sequence goes on from JAVTVY010050513.1 coordinate 249,368, forward strand.
AGGCCAGGGAGAACATTTTGATGAACCATAAATTCATTCAAATCGCTTGTCCGTCGTCCGTCCGTCGTCAGTCTGTCCGTCGTCAGTCCGGACGTCGTCAGTCCGTCCGTAAACAATTCTTGTTATCGCGATTTCTCAGGAACAACTTCATGGATCTTTCTCAAATTTGGAACACAGGTTCCCCTTGGGGTCTGGTTGTGTAAGATGCCTTTTCTGGTCCGATTCGAAAATCCAATATGGCTACAAGGCGGCCATCTTGGATTTCCCCATGAAACCTTGTTATCGCGATTTCTCAGAAACTACTGTATGGATCTTTCTCAAATTTGGTACACAGGTTTTCCTTGGGGTCTAGTTGTGCAAGATACCTTTTTTGGTCCGATTCGAAAATCCAGTATGGTCACCAGGCAGCCATCTTGGATTTCCCCATGAAACTTTGTTATCGCGATTTCTCAGGAACTACTGCGTGGATCTTTCTCAAATTTGGTACACAAGTTCCCCTTGGAGTCTAGTTGTGCAAGATACCTTTTCTGGTCCGATTCGAAAATCCAATATGGCCACCAGGCGGCCATTTTGAATTTCCCAAGGAAATTTTGTTATCGTGAATTCTCAGTAACTACTGCATGGATCTTTGTAAAATTTCGTACACAGGTTCGCCTTGTGGTCTAGTTGTGCAAGATACTTTTTCTGATCCGATTCGAAAATCCACCAGGTAGCCATCTTGGATTTCCCCATGAAACTTTGTTATCGTGATTTCTTAGGAAGTACTGCATGGATCTTTCTCAAATTTGGTACACAGGCTCCTCTGTCGTCCAGTTTTGCAAGACACTTTTTTGGTCCGATTCGAAAATCAAGTGACGATTCAAATTAATACGGTTTCCCGAGTTGAGCCGTTGCAGCACAAGAGTCGGCCGATCAAACATTGGGGCGTATTCTATGTATTAACTATAGAGAATATCCATACTTTCACCTTCTATATCGAGGAGTTCAAATGATTCCGAATTAAAATGTATTTCTTCAAATTTAAATCAGTTTACTTTAGTCCATGCCGTTGCAAGTGAACTGCCCCACCGTTTCGTCTGCCGACGGATTGTCTACACGAATCGACTTCACTCTTGTGACTCAACGTCACAACTCGACAACTGTAGACTACTACGTGTTTCGATGCATAGTAGATAATCAGGATTCAGACACTTTCAAAGTTTCAACATTACTGCATGGACCGGATCACTTCAGTATTAAGTTTTGTACCGTCTTACTATTTTCGAGCATGGTATCTTAAAAGAGATATCTCAAACTAGCCTAGTAAACAGCATTCGTTCCTAATTATAAAATCTTAAGTATGTTTCATAGCTCATGACAAAGTGTCTAAGAGATTTGTCTTCGATTCCAGTAACCAATGATGACGTGCAAAAAAAAAAAAAAAAAAAAAATACTACAAAACGAAGACGAAGGATCCTCCGGACATTCACTTTCAGACTAACTTTGCTCATTTCACTTATACTATACCAACCGACACCAAGTACAGTTTCCAGAAATCTTGAAACTCCCGAAACTTATAAAGATAATATCATGGTGTTTTCCAGTGTCCCTATTTCGATCATTTTTAGCTCATATTCGTAATTCTGTAAACAAAATTACAAACCAATCGTTTGTTCTTAGTAACAATGGACAAAAAGATCCTCTTGTCATTAACTTACAATTATCGCACAATGGTGGGCGCCAAGATTCTTCAGGATCTCTCGTTATAATCAGCTGACTGACCATCACACTTTTTTCCAGGCTGATACTTCTGTATATATTCTTCAAGAAAAATATGAACTTGCAGGTTATTGATTGAAAACAGAAATCAGCTATTCATTTTACTGCCGTCACATGCAGACAAAGGAGTTTTTCCCATGTAAACATCACATATCCTTTATTCATTCGAGTTTCACACTAGAGACTACCGACCCCATTGTCGACATCAACTGACGGAGACAGTTCCGAAACAATATCCTCCGTGGATGACCAAATTGCGTCATGCCAGGTCATGAATAAGGTCTTGCAAACAAAGCGTTCACAACGAAACTTCGTAACTCGATGGTGTGCTGATTCGCATAGCTTTTCTTTAATCTGCTATTTAGAGGTAAAATTAATGACGGTACAAACGATTCAACGTTGTTTTTGTTTTCTGGCGAGTATAAGCCATCATTGATATTTCAGTGTCCAATCTGTCTTGCCAATATAATCAGCTCGACCATATCGCTGTAATCCCCGGCCCCTACCCCAAACCGCATTTCGAACGCCAACTGTTCAGTTAGGAAATGGGCACATGTAAAACAAAATATCCAGCTGGGACCCTTTATTTTTGGAAAAAGCTATCATGATGACGGTTACATTTGAGTATAGCTAGGTCACAGATCAGCGTCAGAAGGAGGCTGGATCGAAACTGGCGAAGGTGGGTCGAAACTGATACTGGTCATTAAGAGATGTAATTATACTCTCCACGTTTAAGTACATCGTCAGCTAAATTACTTTGTTAACCCTATCGGGGTTTGTAGGACCTGTCCAGACCTGGGGGGCCGAAATGACCCCCCTCTCCTAATTATTTTTCTTACTCCTTAAGCTATGGGGCTGAAACTTTCCACACTATACCCTTTGGTCAAGCTCTACCAGAAAATGTGGAAAAAATCCAATATGGCCACCTTGATGACGTCATATTGACGTCATATTCAGAAACGGCATTTTTTGTCGATTTTTCGATTTTTTTATTTATGCAATTTCTCCGCAAACTGTGTATGATAAATTAGTAAATATTTAATTTGATGTGAAATAAAATAGCATTTGATCACTTTTCATCGCGGAAAAGCAAAACAGATTTAAAAAAAAATGACGAAAACATCACTTTGCTGGTACCCCATGTGA